>JAKJMR010003987.1:0-11828 GCA_024449315.1 Daboia siamensis | reverse complement strand
TACACTCAATTTGCCAGCAAATTTGGAAAACTCAACAGTGGCCACAGGATTGGAAAAGATCAGTTTACATTCCAATTCCAAAGAAAGGCAGTGCCAAAGAATGTTCAAACTATCGCACCATTGCACTCATTTCTCATGCTAGTAAAGTTATGCTTAAAATCCTACAAGCTAGACTTCAGCAGTATGTGGATCGAGAACTACCAGAAGTACAGGCAGCATTTCAAAGAGGCAGAGGAACTAGAGATCAAATTGCCAACATACGCTGGATCGTGGAGAAAGCTAGGGAGTTCCAGAAAAACATCTACTTCTGCTTCATTGAGTATGCTAAAGCCTTTGATTGTGTGGATCATAACAAACTGTGGCAAGTTCTTAAAGAGATGGGAGTACCAGACCATCTTATTTGTCTCTTGAGAAACCTATATGCGGGTCAAGAAGCAACAGTGAGAACTCGACATGGAACCACTGATTGGTTCAAAATTGGGAAAGGAGTCTGGCAAGGCTGTATACTGTCGCCCTGCCTATTTAACTTATATGCAGAGCACATCATGAGAAAGGCAGGGCTAGATGAATCAAAAGTTGGAATTAAGATTGCCGGAAGAAATATCAACAACCTAAGATATGCAGATGATACCACTCTAATGGCAGAAAGTGAAGAAGAACTAAAGAGCCTCTTGTTGCGGGTGAAGAAGGAGAGTGCAAAACTTGGGTTGAAACTTAACATTAAGAAAACCAAGATCATGGCATCTGGCCCTCTCAATTCCTGGCAAATAGATGGGGAAGAAATGGAGGTAGTGACAGATTTTATTTTCCTGGGCTCCAAGATCACTGCAGATGGGGACTGTAGCCAAGAAATTAAAAGACGCTTGCTCCTCGGGAGGAAAGCCATGGCAAATCTAGACAGCACACTAAAAAGCAGAGACATCACCCTGTCAACAAAAGTACGTATAGTCAAAGCTATGGTCTTCCCAGTTGCAATGTATGGCAGTGAAAGTTGGACCATAAAAAAGGCTGAGCGCCAAAGAATTGAGGCCTTTGAACTCTGGTGCTGGAGAAGACTCCTGCGAGTCCCTTGGACTGCAAGGCGATCAAACTGGTCAGTCCTAGAGGAGATCAATCCTGACTGCTCTTTAGAAGGCCAGATCCTGAAGCTAAAACTCAAATACTTTGGCCACCTAATGAGAAAGAAGGACTCACTGGAGAAGAGCCTAATGGTGGGAAAGATCGAGGGCAATAGAAGAAGGGGACGACAGAGAATGAGGTGGCTGGATGGAGTCACTGAAGCAGTAGGCGTGAGCTTAGATGGACTCCAGAAGATGGTAGAGGACAGGAAGGCCTGGAGGAATGTTGTCCATAGGGTCGTGATGGGTCGGACACGACTTCGCAGCTAACAACAACAAACCATGTGCTTCAAATCACTATCAATCCCATTTGAAAATGAAGACTAAAGGGAACCAATAAAGGAGAATATTTGTAGCTCAGGATTGAAATGAGGGGTCCTTGGTACTCTCTGAGCTTGGTTGTTTTCTTGCAGATGTTTCATTACCCAAACTAGATAACATAATCAGACTAAAGGGGAATTGGTAAAAAAAGTACACATAACCCATATGTGGGAGAAATGGGCCACAATACTTTTTTATTCATTGGGCATCTCAAATTCCTTTTATGAAGAATGTAGAAAATGTTTTAGCTAGCAATTTCTTCTTAGATGATGATTTAAAAGAAGTTCAGGAACCTCAGCTCTAAGAATATGCTTCAAAAGCTGCAAATTAATTCTCAACAATAATCCATGCCTGAGAAGGCTGCAAAAATACAGAACAGGAACAATAATACCTCCATTGCTTTAGCCTTTTTTAAACAGGGAAATCTGTTTTCTGAACAACTTTAAACAGTACTTAGAACAATTTGTCCTTTGATAAAATAAACCAGAAGAGGCTTTCTACAGATTCTCAAATAACTCTTGAGTATTTTGAATCTCTTGCTACACTGATTGCAAAAAGATAAACCTCACATTATTATGAAACATTACATGAATGCCTATTTAATCCAATAAATCAAATGCACACACCTTAATTGGTGCTTTAATATATTTTGTATTCAGATACATTTATCACTTATTACTTACGTTAATGGTCCAACCTCTTCCAAGGTTTTAGACAATTATTTCCATATAAAGCTACACTGCATTTTCCATGTGTTGGAACAGCATCAGGTTGTAGAAGCCATTTACTGGGAGTAAGTTCCATTGAATAAAGGTAAGTTTTTAGAATAATTATGCACATTGGCTTATACAGGTGAAACTCGAAAAATTAGAATATCGTGCAAAAGTTCATTTATTTCAGTAATGCAACTTAAAAGGGGAAACTAATATATGAGATAGACTCATTACATGCAAAGCAAGATAGTTCAAGCCGTGATTTCTCATAATTGTGATGATTATGGCATACAGCTCATGAAAACCCCAAATCCACAATCTCAGAAAATTAGAATATTGTGAAAAGGGGCAATATTCTAGGCTCAAGGTGTCCCACTCTAATCAGCTAATTAAGCCATAACACCTGCAAAGGGTTCCTGAGCCTTTAAATGGTCTCTCAGTCTGGTTCAGTAGGAATCACAATCATGGGGAAGACTGCTGACCTGACAGTTCTGCAGAAAACCATCATTGACACCCTCTATAAGGAGGGAAAGCCTCAAAAGGTAATTGCAAAAGAAGTTGGATGTTCCCCAAGTGCTGTATCAAAGCAGATTAATAGAAAGTTATGTGGAAGGGGAAAGTGTGGAAGAAAAAGGTGCACAAGCAGCAGGGATGACCGCAGCCTGGAGAGGATTGTCAGGAAAAGGCCATTCAAAAATGTTGGGGACTTTCACAAGGAGTGGACTGAGGCTGGAGTCAGTGCATCAAGAGGCACCACACACAGACGGATCCTGGACATGGGCTTCAAATGTCGTATTCCTCTTGACAAGCCGCTCCTGAACAACAAACAACGTCAGATGCTTGAAATCCAGTGTGAAGTTTCCAGTCTGTGTTGATTTGGGGAGCCATGTCATCTGCTGGTGTTGGTCCACTGTGCTTCATTAAGTCCAGGGTCAACGCAGCCGTCTACCAGGAGATTTTGGAGCACTTCATGCTTCCTTCCGCAGATGAGCTTTATGGGGATGCTGACTTCATTTTCCAGCAGGACTTGGCACCTGCCCACACTGCCAAAAGCACCAAAACCTGGTTCAATGAGCGTGGGATTACTGTGCTTGACTGGCCAGCAAACTCGCCTGACCTGAACCCCATAGAAAATCTATGGGGCATTGCCAATGAAAGATGAGACATGAGACCAAACAATGCAGAAGAGCTGAAGGCCGCTATTGAAGCATCCTGGTCTTCCATAACGCCTCAGCAGTGCCACAGGCTGATAGCTTCCATTCCACGCCGCATTGAGGCAGTAATTGCTGCAAAAGGGGCCCAAACCATGTACTGAGTACATATGCATGCTTATACTTCTCAGAGGTGCGATATTGTTCTATGTACACTCCTTGTTTTATTGATTGCATGTAATATTCTAATTTTCTGAGATTGTGGATTTGGGGTTTTCATCAGCTGTAAGCCATAATCATCACAATTATGACAAATCACGGCTTGAACTTTCCTGCTTTTCGTGTAATGAGTCTATCTCATATATTAGTTTCCCCTTTTAAGTTGCGTTACTGAAATAAATGAACTTTTGCACGATATTCTAATTTTCCGAGTTTCACCTGTATGTATGAATCAGGTGAATGGCTATTCCTGGAAAGCAATTTAATATATTTTACAAGGTTCAATATATTTCAGATAAATTTGTCTTCCTTTTACAAGAGTGCAGAATATTCTGTTCTGATTTTCTGGTTTTGATTAACAGCCTTAAAAGCATCATTACTATTTCAATCGTATCATCTTATAACTTGAACCACAAAATGTTCCATAATTCCCTACATTAGTTTCTCACTACAAACCAAGAAATTCAGAAAATATTCAACTCATTTTAAATGAAAAGCTTATATTCCCCATTCCAGATTTTATGGTATATCACTACCATACAATAATTACTAGAAACTTAAGGTTTGGTTTTGTTTTTTTTTACAAATGTTGGAATCAAGAAGGTAGTTATTAACCCTAAGAGCTGGCAGATGAGCTACCTGTGAAAAGTAAAAATGTTAAGTTTGTAAAAATGTTAAGTTTGAGGATGGTGTGTCATAGGAACATAAGCTTGAAACGGATTCCAATGTACTAGTTTTATTCTTTTTCTGTTCACTGCTTTTCATTCTCTAGTTAGAGATGGTACAAGGTAATGCCAGATGATCCCCTATTTATTACGACCTGCAATTTTGGTATCTATATCAGAATAACAGAGTTGGAAGGAAACTTGGAGGTCTTCTAGACTAACCCCTGCTCAAGCAGGAAACCGTATACTATTTCAGACAAATGATTGTCCAATCTCTTAAATTTCTCCTTATTACTAAGTTGGTTCTCTCCTTGATTAGTTTCCATCCATTGCTTCTAGTCCTGCCTTCAGGTGCTTTGGAGAATAGGTTGACTCCCTCTTCTTTGTGGCAACCTCTGAGATATTGGAACACTGCTATCATGCCTCCCCTAGTCCTTCTCTTCATTAAACTAGACATACCCAATTCCAGGAACTGTTTTTCATGTTTTAGCCTCCAGTCCCCTAATCATCTTTATTGCTCTTCTCTGTGCTCTTTCTAGAGCAGGGGTGTCAAAATGCCGGCCCATGGGCCGGATGCCTCATTGCTGGCAATGGTGAAAAAGCTCTGATATGTTGCGTAACGTCACGTGACATTGCGAGTTTGATATCTCTGTTCTAGAGTCTTAACATCTTTTTTATATCATGGCGACCAAAACTGGTTCCAATATTCCAAGTGTAGTCTTACCAAGGCATTATAGAGTGGTATTAACACTTCACGTGATTTTGATTCTGTCCCACTGTGAATGCAGACTGGGCCTGCGTTGGCTTTTATGGCAGCTGCAGCACACTGCTGGCTCATATTCAAGTGACTGTCCACTAGGACTCCAAGATCCCTCTCGCAGTTACTACTATTGGGCGAGGTACCACCTATTCTGTACATGTGCATTTGTTTTTTTCTTGCCTAAATGTAGAACCTTACTTTTTTCACCATTGAATTTTATTTTGTTACTTAGGGTCCAATGTTCAAGTCTGTTAAAATCCTTCTGTATCTTCAGCCTATCTTTTGGAGTGTTAGCTATTCCTGCCAGCTTGGTGTCATCTGCAGATTTGATGAGTTCCCCATCTATTCCCTCATCCAAATCATTTGATGAAGATATTGAAGAGTACTGGGCCTAAGACAGAACCTTGCTGTACCCCACTGCATACTTCCCTCCATGTAGATGCAGTTCCATTGAGGACCACACACAGTACGGCCGGTCAGCCAGTTACGAATCCATCTGGTGGTGATGCTGTCTAACCCACATTTTTCTATCTTATCTAGTAGTAGGTTGTGGTCTACTTTTTCAAATGCCTTACTGATGTCCAAGTAAATTATATCTACAGCATTTCTCTGGTCCACTTTGTCACTTTGTCAAAGAATACAATAAGATTTGTCTGACATGATCTGTTTTTGACAAACCCATGTTGGCTTCTGGTTATGACTTTATTTGCCTCTAGGTGTTCGCAGATTCATTGTTTGATTATGTTTTCCAGAATGTGCCCAGGTATTGACGTCAGGCTGATAGGTCTCTAGTTTCCTGGATCCATTTTTTTCCTGTTTTGAAGATGGGAACTACATCAGCCCTTATTCTACTTCTGTGGTAGGTCCGCAGTGCTCCAGGATCTTTGAAAGATATGGTTCAGTATTTCTGAGATCACGTCTGCCAGTTCCTTCAGAACCTTGAGGTGTAATCCATCTCGTCCTAGTGATTTGAACTTATCTAGGGTGGACAGGTGGTCTCTTACCATTTTATTGCCTATTTTAACTTGTATTCCTAATCTGTTTTTTACGGTACTGTTTTTCATATGTTGGACTATTTTTTTTTCCTTTTGTGTAAAGACAGATGCAAAAAATGAGTTTAGCAGTTCTGGTTTCTCCCTGTTTCTCATCACCTTCTTGCCATTTTCTCCCATTAATGGACCAATCATTTCCTTGACTTTTTTCTTTTTTATTTACATGTTGAAGGTTTTTTTTGTTGTTATTTTTGACTTTTCTCACAAGCCTTGGTTCATTTTGAGCCTGAGCTTTCCTGATTTTATCTTTGCAGGCTTGGGCTATTTGCTGATATTCTCAAGAAAAGGCGTATTATGCCCAAAAACCAAGAAACTAAAAATCTTCCCAAATAATATGCAGTGCTAATACAGAAGAGAAATGGCAATGTAATTAATATATGAGCATAAAGACTCCTTCAATATGTCAACAGCCAAACCATCAGAACAGAATATGTTTAGTAATATGGCACCCACCTTATGGAACAATCCCCCCCCCAAGGTGACATCAGGTCCATCCCTGATAATGTTCCATATGTCCCTCAAGACCTAGGAGTCCTTTATATATATATATATATATATATATATATATATATATATATATATTAATGATTTTTATATTTTAAATAATGATTTATATAGATTTGATTTATTTAATTGTTGTACACCACCCAGAGTCACATTTTGTGAGACAGGTGGATATATAATTTAATAAATTATATAACTTATATAATTATACAATTATGTTTGTTAATAGTACAAATACCATGTGAATCATAGTAGGTAGGAAAATACCCAGCAAAAGGTATGTGATAGTAAGATATTAGTGAATCCTCTTGCTGAAGGCAGTATGTCCTAAATGATATTCTGAATTCTTGAAAATTATCTTTTAATCAGGAAACCTGATTAAACCTTAACTCAGAGGTCAACTCTCTACATGGGGCTGCCCTTGAAGACCACTCGGAGGCTCCAGCTGGTACAGAATGCAGCCGCGAGAGTTGTGTTGGGAGTCTCCCGATACTCCCATATAACACCTCTGCTCCATGAGCTGCATTGGTTACCAGTTGTCTTCCGGGTGAAATTCAAGGTACTGGTAATGGTGTTTAAGGCCCTACATGGCACGGGTCCAGAGTACCTTAGGGATCACCTGCTGCCGGCATCAACTTCCCTCCGCCCTGTGCGTTCCCACAGAGAGGGTCTCCTCAGGGTGCCACCGATCAGAGAATGTCGATTGGTGGCCCCCAGGGGGAGATCCTTCTCTGTGGGGGCCCCGGAGCTATGGAATCAGCTGCCGGCTGAGCTCCGGATGGCGCCCGACCTTCGCTCCTTCCGTCGCGATCTGAAGACATTCTTATTTGTACAATCCGGCCTGGCCTGATGAGGGATGGGTGGTTATTTTAATGTTTGTATTTGATTTTAGTTGGGCATGTTTAATTCTTTTTTAACCTTTGTACTTTTGTATTATTATATATTTGCCCTGTACACCGCCCTGAGTCCTTCGGGAGAAGGGCGGTATATAAATAAAATTATTATTATTATTATTATTAATACACTTGCCTTATTTGGCATTACAGAATGAATCATAAGTAAACCTTCCTCAGTTTTAAATCCTCATTTTCACTCAATAGAATTTGAAAAATGAGGAAGGTTTGCTTATGATTCATTCTACAATGCTAGACAATGTTCACACTTCTACCCTTCATCTAGCACAAGGCGTTCTATAGAATATGTAAGGGTACTGATTTGGACTGTAGTATTAGAAGACTCATATGCCTGCATATCACCTACATCTTAAAAAAGACAAATTGACATTAGGAAGTACTTTGTGCAGAATCTTCCCTAATGCAGATACCCTCCTGAACGATAGTCCACACATAAAGAGGATGCCCAAACTGGAGGAGGTTGCTGTGATCAAGCCAAAAGCTAACTCACATTTAAATCTTCATAACAGAACTGCAAAAGTGTTTATTCTCATCAGGCTGACTCACAGTTCAACCTTCATTTCAGTTTAGTCATTGTTAAATCTGCAATAAATCTTCTATCATACCATCTGTACACTTTTTTCCAGTTCCTGAGGAATTGCAAAGGTAGATGAAGGCGCTGGGGTCAAAGGCCATGCTCCAGCCTGAAAAATAACCAATTTAATATTTTTTTTACCCCAGTTTTTCTCCAAAAGGAATATCATTCTTAAAAAAACATAAAGCAGCTATGGTCCTAAAACAAAACAAAAAAAACAAACAAAAAAAAAAACCCAAGATCCAAGTACCATCAGAGGACCAGAGCTGTGAATAACCTTATTTGAAATTATAAACCATAGAAATCCATGGAGGAAATCCATGGAAAACTAAATAAAGGAAAGTCTCCTTTGTCTCGATCCTGGTTCCTGATTCATGAACATGCCCATGTCGATGATCCTGGAAACAAAGCAAAATGCTACAAAAAGACATTTAACAAATTGGCTTTAAAAGAAAAAGTTGGCTTTAGTGGATAATAGCAGAGAAGGTCCAGACTCTAGAGTTCCTATTCCTGCCAAAGTCAAGCATTAAGGCAGACATATCAAACTCAAGGCACGTGGGCCAGATCTGGCCTGTGATGTGTTTAGATTATATATATAGTGTGTGTGTGTATATGTGTGTGTGTGTGTGTGTGTGTGTGTGTGTGTGTGTGTGAGAGAGAGAGAGAGAGAGAGAGAGAGAGAGAGAGCAGTGACAGCGCCAGAGAGGCCTGGGGGAGTCAGCTGGAGCTGCGGTGTTGCTGGGGCTTGGCGGGGACCCCAGAATCAGTGCATACAGCTCCAGCTGATGAGCGCTGTGTGAAAAGGCCAGCCAGGCAGTGAGTGAACACATGGGGGAGCGGAGGAGAGGATATAAAAGGAGGGGATTTGGCAGGAAGGAGGAGGAGTGGGAGCAGAGGAGGTGACAGGGAGGAGAGGCTTCTGTGGGGAAAGCCTGAGGTAGAGAAGGGGACAGCAACTGGCCCTTTGAGGGCAACCATAATGCTGATGTGTCCCTCAATGAAATTGAGTTTGACACCCCTGCATTAAGGGAACAATCACACTATGTCTGCAGGCTGAAAGTTATGTCCACTTCCCTACTAGCTACTAAAGGTCTTTTGCTACTTTACTTTTCTCTCCAGCAGGGGTGTCAAACTGCCGGTCCGCGGGCCAGACGCGTCACGACAAAACCACACCCACCCCATTGCCGGCAATGGGAAAAAAGCTCTGATACGTCACACGACGTTACATGAGGTCGCAAGTTTATATTTATATATTTATATATATATTTATATATATATATATTTTATATTTATATTTATATTTATATTTATTACATTTATATCCCGCCCTTCTCCGAAGACTCAGGGCGGCTTACAAGCTTAGCAGTAGCCTTCATTCTATGTATATGCCTGCTTGTTAGGGCTTTCACACACACCCCAAGCGGCATTATTACAAAGTCAGCTTATTGCCCCCAACAATCTGGGTCCTCATTTTACCTACCTCAGAAGGATGGAAGGCTGAGTCAACCTTGAGCCTGGTGGGATGCGAACCTGCACTAATTGCAGGCAGCTGGTGTTACTTAAGGAGGCATTAGCCCACTGCTCCACCAAGGTTTGACATGTCTGCTCTCCAGGGTCTTAACTAGTCACAAATATAAAGCATTTAACTGAGTTTCTCATCTTGACAAAAGCAGTCATGGACAATATGAAAATCAGCACTATAGATGGTGCTTCCAAGCATGTCACAAATATGTCACAAGAAATTTTGGGCTGCTGCTGTCTGATATTCTTTTTGCAGCTTCCCATAATTTTCTTGCAGAATTGACTCCAACTCATCCATACAGATGCTTCTGCATTAACACTTTTGTGAATAATGGTCTGTGTTACTGATGAAGTTGTATAAAATACAAAAAGCTGCTATAGAAAGCAAATTTGTGTACAAGAAATTACAAAATATTAGGGAACAGCCCTAACAAGATGTACTCTGCTCAATGGTCATAAAAAGTTGGAGGCTGGCTATAACAGAAAAAAATATTCTGAAAGCAGGTAGTCCTAAAATATAAACCACACTAAGAAACAGAAACCAAGCAGACCAAAAACTACTTTTTTAAGAACAGTATAGTCACAGAATCTTGCAAGCATAGGTAGCTCACAACTTACAACCACAATTGGAACCAGAACTTCCATCACTAAGCAATGTGGCCATTAATTGAGTCATCATATGATTCATCACAACTGCACCTGATTTATGACTTTTTGTCATGATTTTTAAGTGAATCCCCATGGTCATTAAGCAAATCTGGCTCATTCTATCAACTTTGCTTTTTGGAAGCCGGCTGGGAACATTGCAAATGGCAATCACATGATCTTGGGACATTGCAACCATTGTAAAAACATGACAGTTCCCAATCCTGGGAATTTTGATCACATGAATATAGGTAAGCTGTGATGATTGTAAGTGCGAAGACCAGGCATAAGTCACTTTTTCAGTGCAATCATAACTTTGAATGCTACCTAAACAAATGGGTCATAACTCAGGGACTACTTCTATGAATATGCTTCCCTTCCTCCCTTTTCTATCTTCATAGAAAAGGGAGGTTGTTTGAGGCATTTCCTTGGGGATCACCTGCTGCCGGCATCAACTTCCCTCCGCCCTGTGCGCTCCCACAGAGAGGGTCTCCTCAGGGTGCCACCGATCAGAGAATGTCGATTGGTGACCCCCAGGGGGAGATCCTTCTCTGTGGGCGCCCCGGAGCTATGGAATCAGCTGCCGGCTGAGCTCCGGATGGCGCCCGACCTTCGCTCCTTCCGCCGCGATCTAAAGACATTCTTATTTTTACAATCCGGCCTGGCCTGATGAGGGATGGGGGTTATTTTAATATTTGTATTTATTGTTTTAACTGGGCATATATTTAATCTTTTTTAATTTTTGTATCTTTGTATTGTTATATTGCCCTGTACACCGCCCTGAGTCCTTCGGGAGAAGGGCGGTATATAAATAAAATTAAATAAATAAATAAATAAAATATTCTATTGTTTTCTTCTATTTCTTTGCATTGTTCATTTAAAAAGGCATTCTTATCTCTTCTAGCTATTCTCTGGAATTCTGCATTCAATTGGGCGTATCTTTCTTCTTCTCCCTTGCCTTTCACTTCTCTCCTTTCCTCAGCTATTTGCAAATCTTCCTCAGGTAGCCATTTTGCTTTCTTGCATTTCTTTTTCTTTGGAATGGTTTTAGCTGCTACCTCTTGTACAATTTTGTGAACCTCCGTCCATAGTTCTTCAGGTACTCTGTCTATCAGATCTAATTCCTTAAATCTATTTGTCACCTCTACTGTATATTCCCCCTTCATGGATTACTGCCTTGTTGTGGTTAAGGGGCTTGTGTAATTCAATGAAGCTATGAGCTATGCTGTGCAGGGCCACCCAAGACGGAAAGGTCATAGCAGAGAGTTCTGACTAAACGTGATCCACTGGAGAAGGAAATGTCAAACCACTCCAGTATCTTTGCAATGAAAACCCTATGGACAGTACCAAAAGGCAAAACGATATGACGCTGGAAGATGAGTCTCTCAGGTTGGAAGTCGTCCAATATGCTACTGGGGAAGAGCAGAGGGCTAGTACTAGTAGCGCCAGAAAGAATGAAGCGACTGGGCCAAAGCCGAAAGGACGCTCAGCTGTGGATATGTCTGGTGGTGAAAGGAAAGTCCGATGCTGTAAAGATTTTTTCTCCATAGGAACCTGGAATGTAAGATCCATGAAACAAGGAAAGCTGGACATGGTCAAACAAGAGATGACAAGACTAAACATTGACATCTTAGGTATCAGCGAACTAAAATGGACAGGAATGGGTGAATT
>JAKJMR010003981.1:0-12820 GCA_024449315.1 Daboia siamensis | reverse complement strand
ATTACGCAAGCCCCTTCGCCACGACAAGGCAGTAATCCATGAAGGGACTGAATTCAGGATTTCCCTTTTTCTCTTAACCAGAGATAATTTTGGACTGCTTTCAACGGGAAGCAGCTTTGGAATGTTTTATGTTCTCCAGAAGAAACCTTTCCAGATCCTACTTTTCAAAAGTTTCTTTCTTCATCATAGTTTTATTCTAATTTAATAAATCCAATGAAATGAAAAATTAATTTATATTTTACAATATTCACTCTAACATTTAGTATTTTTGGATATTTTAAAATCAAGCATTGATGAAGAATGGAGGAATGCATGTTACTTCCACTATGAGGAGGAACCCACCAGTTGCCACTTAATGCTTAAATCTTTTCTCAGTTTCATCCATCCAGACTTTATTAAGTAGAAAGCAACTTTATTTTAAGCTGATAAGTCAGAAGAAAAAGAGAGGAACTGAAAGACCCATCTGCCTACAATTGTATCTCCTGCAATTGTTTGGAAGTGGTCAGAAATTTCATATTTGCCTACGTGAAGCCCAGATGTTCATGTCTACCTCCATCTTACATAGCTAGTGAATCCTAACATATTTTCTTTGGCATTTCTTCTTTTTCTGTTTAGTCTCTGCCTCAGTCTAAATGTGTGGAAAAATGCCAGCCTGGATTTGTCAAGCAGGGTCGAGAAGGAGAGCCAGTTTGCTGCTATGACTGCATTCCTTGTCCAGAGGGGACCATCTCCACTCAGGAAGGTGGGTGACATCATAGGGAAACCTTGTTCAATATGCCTCTTAAAGACTCATTTAAGTTTGATTGTTTTGTTCTTAATTTTCATGGTGTCCAATTTCTTCCCTAATGGAAGGGAAAAGAAAAAGATCTTGTAGGATGTGCTAGGATTAGATAGGAAATGGTATAGCATTTCCTGCCTTAGCAGGGGGTTGGACTAGATAACCTCCAAGGTCTTTTCCAACTTTATTATAGTTATTGGTATTGTTGCTGTTATTAATCACTCACTTTCTAGTGTGGATGTTTCTGTCCATTTTTTCCTTTTTACAAATATCTGTATCCTTTGTAACTTTACGAATGATTTTAGATCAATCGGATTTGCATATCTAAATCAACTTAACATTACAGGCCAAAAGAAACATCAATCAATCATTCAATTAATCAGTTAATTTTTATAAAGATCATTAATCTTTATAAGCTGAAATATCTAATTGGGAAGGACAATGGAGTGAGCAAAGTAACGGAGTTTAAACATTCTTGGGATAAACATATGCCCATCATTTGAAAATAATAAATAAATAAATAAATAAAATATTAAATAAATAAGAAAACAAAAAAGTTAAAGGACCAGAAGTGATGGAGCACTAGCTCTTTTTCTGCCATCACTTTCTGTTTCTATGTTTTTATCCCATACTCATGGAGTTGCTCTTGAAAAACACCTTGAATTTACAGATGGTCCAGAATGCAAAGCCATGCATTATTGTGGGGTTTCCTTATGTTCTTCCATAGGACACCCATATTGTGCTGGCTGCACAGTTTCTTTCCAAATGCAAATAAATTCAATTTTCAAACCCTACATGAGACAAAACAAGAATATCTGCAGGGCCTCCTCTCCTTGAGGATATCTGCTTGTCCTACCAGAGCAGATGTAATTGACATGCAAAAGATCTGTTCCCTAAAACATTGACACTTTATGGGTCCTCACAATTGCCTTTTCTGGTGCAGTTCCTGCTCTGTTGAAATCCAATAGGCCCCCATCTGCTTAAACCTCTGGAGAGTTGCTACTTCTCTTAGATATTTGGGATAAGTTAAGGTCAGTGAAAGATAAGAATCTGGTGTATTATCTCATAGAAGGGAAGGTGTACCAGATATTTCTTCTTTTAATTTTATTGTGCTGTTTTTGTTTTCATTAGTTTTTTTATATTGGGGATTCTTTTTGCTGGACTATAAGAATATACCATGTACTGAGGCTTTCCTGTCTCTCAGTATCATATATCATCCAAAGGTTTTTTTGAAATTTTAAAGATTATAAAAGAAATGTTACATTGTTTTCTCAGATATCAAAAAATGCACCAAGTGTCCAGATGATCAATATCCAACCAAGAACCGAGTCAAATGTATTAAAAAAAAAATATCCTTCCTGTCCTATGTAGAATATCTGGGCATCATCCTCATTTCCTTTGGTCTACTCTTGTTCCTAAGCACAGGCCTTGTTTTAGTCATATTCCTTAAATACCTAGAAACTCCCATTGTCAAAGCCAACAATCGGGACCTCTCCTTTATCCTCCTGGTCTTCCTCCTGCTTTGTTTTTTGTCTCCCTTTCTCTTCATTGGGCAACCAAGAAAAGCCATCTGTCTTCTTCGACAAACAATGTTCAGTATCATCTTCTCAGTAGCCGTGTCTTCTGTGTTGGCCAAAACTATCATGGTGGTGCTGGCCTTCCTGGCCTCAAAACCAGGGAACAGGATGAGGAGATGGTTGGGAAAGAGTTTGGCCAACTCCATCATCCTTTCTTGTTCTGGTGTCCAAATGTTTATCTGTGTCATGTGGCTAGGAGTTTCTCCACCATTCCCTGATTCTGACCCTCACTCCCTGTCTGGAGAAATCATCCTTCAATGCAACGAAGGCTCTGTCACCATGTTTTATATTGTCCTCAGCTACATGGGCTTCCTTGCTGCCATTTGCTTCACAGTGGCTTTCCAGGCCAGGAACCTGCCTGGGGCCTTCAATGAAGCCAAACTGATCACATTCAGCATGCTGGTTTTCTGCAGTGTCTGGATTTCCTTCCTGCCCACCTATCTGAGCAGCAAAGGAAAATCTATGGTGGCCGTGCAGGTTTTCTCCATCTTGTCTTCTGGGGCTGGGCTGTTGGGTTGCATCTTCTTCCCCAAGTGCTATATTATTATCCTAAGGCCAGACCTAAATACTAAGGAACATCTAATGGTAACAGCAGGGACCTGATAATGAAATGGTTTCTTATGCTCATAACATTTGATTATTGATTGCAATTGTTGTTGGTTTATATGCTTCATTTTCCTCTAGTTGACAGTTTGGTTATTTACAATTCAAGGAAATAAAAGTAGTTAGATTAATAAAATTAAAATCTAACATAATCATCAAATAATAAAATTAATTAATAATTAATATTTGTGGGTTTTAAACTGTTAGTAGCCCTCCTTTTCATCAGCACATAGATTAGCTAATATTTGGCTTAAGCAACCCTTTAAAATAGGAGATATATGAACAAAGTCCTGGGCTTTGGACTGCTTTAAGCTTTGTAGGTATAAAGGTAAAGATAAAGGTTCCCCCGCACATGCGTGCTAGTCGTTTCCGACTCTAGGGGCCGGTGCTCATCTCCGTTTCAAAGCCGAAGAGCCAGCGCTTGTCCGAGGACTTCTCCGTGGTCATGTGGCCGGCATGACTAGATGCCAAAGGCGCACGGAACGCTGTTACCTTCCCACCGGAGTGGTCCCTATTTTTCTACTTGCATTTTTACGTGCTTTCGAACTGCTAGGTTAGCAGAAGCTGGGACGAGTAACAGGTGCTTACTCTGCTACGCGGCACTCGGGATTCGACCCGCCAAACTGCCGACCTTCTGATCGACAAGCTCAGCGTCTTAACCCACTGAGCCACCGCGTCCCTTTTTTTGTAGGTATATTCATGGTTAATTACGAAGTTCTCAACCTTATCTCTTTCATGATTCTTTCAGAATTGGTATTTCACTGATTGTATTGGGAGGGGAATGGTTAGTCTCTAGAAGCTGCAGTGTTGCAACTTCAACAGCTAATTGGATTTGGTGCTTCTTTTATTTTTCTCCCAATCGACTCTTTCTCAGTGATCTCATTTATTTAAGCTCCAGATCAACTTTCACCCTTCTCGTGGCTTCCTCTGTTAGCCTCCTGTTCCAGTTTCTCAGGACTGAGGTGCTGAGCAGACTTTCCTCCTTCTGGTGAGGAATCCTCTTTAGCAGACATCTGTATAGCCTGTGCCTTTCTGACACAGTTGGCATACAGATATCTTTGTCACTTCTAAGTTGTGTGACTGCCCTAGCACTACCTAGCCTGTTCATTATTGCCAGTTTCTCTGGTGTGTGTGTGTGTGGAATTAAAGACCTGTGGTTGGTATGTGACCTTTGCTGATTGTCAGAGAATTTTTTTTCTAAAAAACCCCTCCCTCTTGATTCCCTCATTGTCCCCTAATGTTCAATATCCCACTTCTATCACCAGATAATAATGGAAAAGGTGTCCTCAGGGTCAAACTTTCTCCTTGTCTGAGCTACTTCAGTTCTGAAAAATCCCACCTATAAGGGAGCAGCTACTGGCCAATTTGGTCTCCTTGCTCCCTCCATTCCTCCCCTCCAGTCCTCTGGGGAACTAGAAAAGTATTGAAGGGAAAATCCTCATCCACCTTGAAGGCCTGTGGTTAGAGTGCTACCTCTGCCAGCGGACAATGGGGAAAAAAATCTTTTTTCTTAAAGGAGGAAAAAGTCCTGTTGTACTTTCCAGTGTTCAGTATCCTACTACTTGTAGGACCCAGAGCAAATAATGAACTCCTACTGCAGTGCCTGGAGGAACGTTGTCCATAGGGTCATGATGGGTCGACAAGACTTCACAGCTAAACAACAAAAACAACTGCAGTGCTTATTTTCATGCTCTGGTGAGACAACCTCAAATAATATCCCACACAAAACAAAGTGATGGACTTATATTTATGCATCTCAAAATTGCAGAAGAGACTAATGGAGAAGTAACAAACATATTAATAGGTAAAGGATGTCAATTTGTCATAAGTGAGCTCATATTATGTCTTCTGCCTTTTTTCCTTCAGGGACGGAGGGAGGGTCTAAGGCAGGGGTGTCAAACTCGCAACATCACGTGATGTGTCATGATGTATCTTGACTTTTTTTCCATTACCAGCAATGAGGTGGGCACAGTTTCAGCATGATGCATCTGGCCCATGGGCCGGCAGTGTGACACCCCTGGTCTGGGGCAAAAAAAGCAATCAAGCAATAAAACAGGGAAGAAAACATAAATCAAAAGTCTCCCTCATTTTGACCTCAAGAAGGTCAACATATGTAGTATCCTGGGAGAATGTATGAAGTGGGTCATCATGTAAAGTTGCCATCTGGTTTATATATTTTGGCATGGCACATTTGACCAATATAGCAGTTCTCCTTCATTCACCTGGCTTACTGGTTTATTTACCTGTAAATCTGCTATGGGCAAGTCAATGCAGTCTCTTTACACACAGGAGTGAAAACTTGTTATAGGATCTTTGGAGGTTCATGGCTACCCAGCATGGTGACATTTGCAATACAAGTCCTCAATCTGGATTGTGATCCTGGCTTGTGAAAGAAGGCACATCTTAGATTTTGCCTAGTTCTTAGGCTGTCAAGAAAAGCCAAGCTGCTATTTATGCCCAAAGCATCTTGTTTGTGGTTACTACCTCTGGGTTTTTATGTTATTTTTTAAAAGGGTGACACTATGTTCTTGAAGACCAGCTAAGTTGAGCCCATGGAACAGGAAGGGTGCTAATCGGAGGGGAGGGTGGCGTAAAATAAGAGCTGGGGAAAACCAGTCAGTCACTGGTTTATATATTTATCTCTAGAGTAGGATTTTTAAATCTTTTACATCTTAAAGCTTTTAGAGGTGTGAACTTCAACTCCATACTAGCTGAAAAATTCTGGCAGCTGATGAATAGAATAGAATAGAATAGAATAGAATAGAATAGAATAGAATAGAATAGAATAGAATAGAATAGAATATGGAGTAGAGTAGAGTAGAGTAGAGTAGAGTAGAGTAGAGTAGAGTAGAGTAGAGTAGAGTAGAGCACAACAGAGCAGAGCAAGTAGAGTAGAATAGAACTTTATTGTCACTAATCAGCATAAATTAAAATGAAATTTCATTGCATTCTTAAAGCTGCTGAGTTTGAAAAAGACTAGACTAGATGGTCGCCAAGATCCCTCCCAAGGCTTGCATTTGGTGACTTCCCTAAGGAAGAAGTTTCTGAATGATTCTTCCAGCAAAGAGAGATACATGAGGGAGGAAAACAAACCTAGTTTTTTGTTTTTCTTCTGTCAAAAGTCTTGAATTTTTCCATTTTTAAAATATTTTTTAAAAATATGCTTTAATTTTTCCCTCCTCTTCTTCTGGTTCTGGGTTTCCTAAAAGAGAAGATTTCGCCTTCAACTCCTCTAGTTCTGAGCCAAGACAAAAGCCCCGCCCCTCTCTCTCCCTAGTGGCTGCTTCTAGTCCTGGCCTGCCCCTGTTGTTGTGGCAATCCAGTGGCAACCAATCAAGCAAGAGGGAAGAGACAATGGTTGCCTGGGAGCTCAGCCACCAATCAGACTCAGGGAGAAGAAAAAGTGGGGGGGACAGGAAAATATCCAATAAGGATAGAAAATCAGAAAGTTTTTCATCTGATGAGAAAGAGGAAAAACCTAACAGAAATTCAGAGGGAGGGGAGGCCGAAGTCCTGGAAGGGCCTTTCCTCTCCCCCACCCAGAAATGGCTGGATGAAGAGCTTCTGTTCCGGGGGGCTTGGGCAAGTGGGGGGGAATGGCTGCCCAGGAGAGGCTGGCCAGAGGGACTTTGGGGGCCACAAGGGACCCCCAGAATGCCCCTTTCTCAGAGCCCCAGAGGGTCCCTCCAAGGAGACCCCCCCTCGCCTTTCCCTCCCCAGCAAACCCGGATCCCCCTTTGGAGACAAAGGCCCTGCGTGGCTTCTCCCCACCAGGAGCCTTTCCTGGAAACACAGGAAGAAGAACCGGAGCTTCACAACACCCCTTGGCTGCATTTCCCCCTGAAATGCAACTCCAAAGCCCATAATCCACATTAGTCTCTTCCCAGAATGGGTGTGTGAAGGGTTCCCCCCGTTCCCCTCCTCCTTCCTGAGCCTTTTCTATGGGCAACGTGACAAGTCTGGGCTTTGCTTTCCCCCCTCAGTGCCCCATGTGTGGAAGGGAAGTGGCAGTGGAACATGGGTCCTTTCCCTCCCTTTCTTCCTTATGTGGGGTGAAAGGCATCCTTTATTTCTCTCATTTCTCTCTCTCTCTCTCATTCTCTGTACATGGGTGTGTTTTTTTAAAAAAACTGTCAAGTCCTGATAACTAGTATTTAACTAGATTTTTTTTATTTTTTATTCTTATCCTGGTCATACTATTGCATCAGTCTTTTTATACTGGTGCCCTTCAACATTAACTTTCAAAATAAATTAAACTTTGGTTTTAACTCAGTAGGAAGCAATTCCAGTTCTGTGACATGTTCAGGCATGAAGTGGTCCCTGGGGTTTTCTCTTTAACCGCTATTATGCCAACAAACGTCAGATTTCTTTTTCTTCAGCCACAGGTGCCGTGTCTTCCCTCTGGGGCCAATTTCAAGCATGGAGCTTCCCAACCTCTCAATTCTTGCTGACCGATTGAATTCTAGCTCTGCCCTATCATTTTGAATCCTATGGGGATTGTTCCCCTTTCACTTCTCTCCAGAGAAGGGCCCAACAAACTCTGAGTCCAAGAACTAGTTGAATTAGCTGGGGATCCCTGGTGAGAGGGATTATTATTGTTATTATTATTACCCTCAAAGTTTCAGCTCTGCTCTTTGGCCGAATCCTCCAGGAGAGACTTTGGGCAGAGACAGATGGAGTCAGCTGCAGTTCTCTGCTTCTCTCTCTGACCCGGGAGGCCCAAAATGGAAATCTTTCCTGGGGGAGAACTTGGCTTTAGGCAAAAAGGGTCACTGGAAGATTTCAGACTTGGGACTTCCCTCCCCACTCAAGATCAGGGCTGTCTGTCTTCCTTCACATCAAAGTGTGTCACCCTGGGGAAAATAAGAGCTGAATACCAATGCAGCCGAGTTTCTGCCTGCTG
Source organism: Daboia siamensis (assembly GCA_024449315.1). Classification (NCBI taxonomy): domain Eukaryota; kingdom Metazoa; phylum Chordata; class Lepidosauria; order Squamata; family Viperidae; genus Daboia; species Daboia siamensis. Next base: position 4,959 of record JAKJMR010003981.1, on the reverse strand, counting down.
GGGTCACCCTCCCCCAAAAAGAGCCCCCTTTTCCATCTCCTTTCCCCAAATGTGAGCTCTTTCTTCAGCCCCTCCTTGACTCCCTTGTGCCCCCACCAAGCCCCTCTTCAACATACAGAAGTCTTGCGGGTCCTGCGGCCTTCCAGATGTGGCTGCGTAACATCTTTCCCTCTGGCTGGAAGCCTCTTCCCCTTCGATCCTGCCCCAATGCAGTGCTTGGGCCTGATCCTCAGCCCTGCCGGAAGTGGCCACCATTTTCAATACTCCAAGTCCTTGTAGAAATGGCCGCTGCTTTTGAAGCTTTCTACCCTGATCCTCAGGCTGTTGGGAGACTGCAAAGCTCTCCTGGCTCTTGTTAGCCTTGGGAAACCAGACCCTGCATGATGATGGGGCATCTTCAGATGAGCTTCCTGAAACCTTTCCCTGGCTTTGACCCTCCCCCCCACTTCCCCCAAAAGCCACATTTCTTCAATAAAGAACACAAAAAATACTGGAAAATACAAATATTTTCATCTTGTAGTGCCCCATTCCCCGAATTACGTGATAAAACTAAACTCCCCACCTCTGCCCTCAAATCTAAATCCCTGTTAACACTTTGCTAAATATACTGCATGCCTAAAACAGAAGAACAGGGTTGAAAGGGACCTTGGAGATCCTCTAGTCTAACCCCCTGCTGAAGGAGGAAACCTTACCACTTACCATTTCAGACAAATGGTTGTCTACTCTAATCTCTTTTTAAAAGCCTCCAGTGTTGAAGGACCCACAACTTCTGGAGGCAAGTTGTTCCACTGATTAATTGTTTTGTCAGGAAATTTTTCCTTAGTTCTAGGTTGGTTCAAAATCTGTAACTTACTTTGAGAGTTAAGAAGGATGGAAGCAAGAAAATACAATTTTTGCTCTGTGTTGACAATGCTGATTGTGATGTTAGTGATGCTGAACAGGCCCCTCCCTCAGAAGAGAGGTTTCTGATCACACCCAAGGCTGCCCTGACTGGATTGGGTTGGGGGCTCTGCCTTCCCTTCTCTCTTCCAGAGCGCCCTCCCTCTGCCATTCCTGGCTCTCCAGGACCCATGCTTTATTGCCCCATCCCCCCAGTTGCCTTCATGAGGACCTGAAACCCATTCTCCTTGTCAGGATGAGGAGTTTCCTGTCATCTCTCTACAACACAAACAGCTGCAAAATATAGCTCCAGTTTTAGGGAGTTGGAAGCCACCTGGTTGGGCTTGTAAGAACAGATCCAGGCCAGCAATGGCTTGTGAAGAGAAGCAATGGCTTCTTTCCTCTTGTCAATATTGCCATGCTGGATAGCCATGGACCCTGAATTCAAAAGCAGATCCTTTAAATGTTTCAAATTCTCTGTGCAAATGTACTGTATTGGCCATCGCATAGATGGTTTGGGGTAAATCTAGGTGAGTTCACACAACACCCTTAACTTCTGGGTAAGTTTACATAACACCTTTCACTTTTAGGTGATCTGCTATATACATTTGCACAGGAGAAGGTTCCCAAATATTGGAATGTATGAAATGAGATAAATCTCAGTCCATATTGTCAGGGGATTCATGGCTGATCAAAGATGAGTCCCCCGCTGCTTCGTGGTCTGTTTGGAGATGCAAGGGAGAAAGAAGCCACTTTTAATCTGGTTCCCTCTGAAGCCCAAAACCTTTGCCCCTCCCTGTGGTCAGTGCCAGCCTGAGATGTGTCCAGCTTGCTAAAACTAGTGCAGAAATGCCTGAAAAAACCTAGATGACCTAAACATGAGCTGTGAACTTCACCCGTTAATTCAGCTGATGAGTCCACACTGCTCAGGAAAGAGGGCTTCTACTGAATCTAGGTTAAAGAGAGCACATGCTTCCATGATGGTCAATGGAGTTTGATTCACTCAGCTCAGCCACCTGGTAGGACACTCGCACAACACACTTGCAGGGGCTTAGTAACTGAGTCCTGCATGGGGGACTGAGGGTGTGTCACCAATGCTGGCTGTGCTGAGGTTGGCCAATAGCAAACAGGATTGCAAACTCCCTGGACTCGGATGAGCTTTTCTAGCCTGCAAGTGCCCGACACTCACCTCCTGTGGGAGTTCCTTGCTGACCATCAGTGCTGCCAACCAAAAGGGGTTCCTTGACATGGACCCCCACTACATGGAACACCACTGCTCTCCCACCCTTCTCATCCACTAGGAGGACTCCTCCCTCAAAGAAACCTTTTTTAAAAAAAAAAACAACACAAATTTTATTGGTTTTCCAATTTAAAAACTATATTTTTAGAAAGCATCATGGTACCTGGGTAATCATCAGTTGAATAACAGTTTTCAATACATAGTTTGGGTTACATTATCATCACATCCTTCTCTATTTCCCTTAACATTCAATGCAACGTGTTTAAACTTAACAAATTTCTAAGAATAGCATGGTCAATTAAAAAAAAAAAATCAGTCCAATTTCAATGAAATATATCCATGTCCTGTTATTACATTTTATCTAATTCTGATATTAATTATAGTATTAAAATTTAACCTTTAACATCCCAAGTGGTATTCACAGCCCAAAGATTGTAACGTCCAACATACACAGAATAGTTAAGTGGCTAGACTCTACCCAATAAACATTGTTTATTGCTGTGATGTCACTGCTGCTCTCCCACCCTTGCTGTCTGCTAGGAAGCCTTCGCCCTCAAAGAAACCTTTTCCAACCATGCCTGAGGCTGCCTGAGCTGAATTGGGTAGGGCACTCCACCTGCCTTCCGCTTTTCCAGCACACTCTCCAGCCCTTGACAGGAAGGGACAACCACCTCCTGCAGCCCTTCTGGCCTGCCAGGACCCCAACTTCATTGGCCTGAACACAGCCTTCATGAGGACTTGAAACTCGCTGTCATGATCAGGATTGGAGTTTTCCTGCCAGTTCTACACAGAGCAACTAGTTTTTTTAAAATAAAATCTGCCCATGTTTAGCAAATTGGAGTCCACTCAGCTGGTTTTGAAAGACTGTAGCCAGACTCAGGAAGGCCCACAATCTCAGCCGGCTATGTTTGAATGTTATCAGAAAGACCATACGTGGTTTTCCAGAAGTGGTTTGCCATTTTCTCTTTCCCAGGGCTCTGAGAGGTTGGCTGGCCCAGGTTTACCCAGCTGGCTTTGTGCCCAAGGCAGGAATAGAACTCATGCTTTCCTGGTTACTAGTCTGATTCCTTGACCACTATACCAGACTGGCTCTGATTGTAGCCATACAACCCATTTAACCTGCTCACCTCACCAATGGCTGAATTCACATTTTCAACTTTTAATCATGGATTATTTCTATAGGCTGAACAAATGAGTCAGTCAGTTATGAATATTAATTTAGCAGGGACTAGCTGAGCAATCATTTATAACAGAAATAAGCTGGAGACACTTCTTGTAAGGGCCACATTCACAAAAATACTTCAGCAGGCTGGGGAAACATTTTTTTCAGACACCCAACTTTGGGCGAAAAGACAGCTCTAGGTGCAGCCTTCTGAAAGCCTGTAACAAACCATGGATGACCACAGCCACATCTCCTCCACTTCCCTGGCCTCTCACCTGTGGGAAACCCACCAAGTGGGTGGCTGAATTTCCAACTGATGTTTCCTCCCCTCTGGGGGAACAAGTAGACTTCAGTGACACAGGGCAGGCCACATCATGGGTGAGAGAAGCCTTCTTACACATCAAACTGGCATTCAAAAGCAACATCCAGAATGGGAGCCACTGAAGATCTAGTAGCCAGGCAATGAGAGTGTAAGCTGAGGACAATACAGTGGGACAACTTTCAAATAATGGACGTAGGATATTGTTCCTCATTGTAAGGATAGACTTGTCCATCCCATCAGCTCCCCCTGTCACTCAAACCCCCAGTTATCCCTTCTAGGCCAAGCTGTATATATTAACAGGTAAGAAAAACAATCAACAATTGACCAAAATATAAGCACATGGAAGTCTTCTAGGGAGGACAAATAAAGCCTCAGAGTTGGGAATGTCAAAGGAGCCTCAAAACACCAAGAGCACCTACCTAACCATAGGAACTGCCACCAGTTCCCCCTAAACCAACTTCCGGGTGGTTGTGGCAAAAAATCAGGTCACACCATCCACCACACTGCGGATGCTGCCACTATCTCAACTGCAGACCTAAATGCACAATTGTTTCATTTAAACCAAGAAACGTCAAAATTTAATGGCTGTCATTGTGTCAGTATGGAAAGACAACACAGAAAGTGTCCAGGAAAATTTCTCTCTGTGCCAATGGTGCTATCCCAGGCTGTCACTTTCCTACCTCTTAGCCAGCTCTCATGCCAAAAATGATCTTTCTAGAACAGATGGCAAATGAAATTTCACTTCAGTTACAAGGAATTATAAAATCAGCACCAAATTAGAATTAATACATGGAGATCTCATTGAAAAGAAAATCCCAAACTCTTAACATTAGGCTGGGTTCAAGGATACTGAGTGCTTCCATGGAGATTTATTTATTTATTTATTTTATTTATTTTATTTGTTTTGATTTATATACCGCCCTTTTCCCGAGGGACTCAGGGCGGTTTACAGCGCAAATTAAAACAGTGCAATGTACAAATTAAAATAAAATAAAATTAATAGCCCCCAAAGAGTTTAAAATTTAAAATTTAAAACCTTAAAATCCCTCAGTCCAGGCCGGCTAACTCAAATAGGTCCTGGCGAAACAGGTGAAGGTCGGGGGCGATCCATAGTTCCACAGGCAGTTGATTCCATAGGGCAGGCGCGCCCACCGAGAACGCTCTCCCCCTGGAGTCACCCGCCGGCACTCCCTGACCAGCGGGACCCTGAGGAGGCCCTCCCTGTGGGAGCGCACAGGATGATGGGAAGTTGATGCTGGCAGCAGGTGCTCCCTAAGATAATCCGGATCCATGCCATTTAGGGCTTTAGAGGTCATCACCAGCACAGGCAGCACTAGAGTTAAGTGTTGCCAACCT
>JAKJMR010003936.1:0-12278 GCA_024449315.1 Daboia siamensis | reverse complement strand
TGCAAGAGATTTCCATGCTACAGAGACCAAATGTGTAGCTCATTTCTGCCCTAGTGACTTGGAACATCTTCATAACATAACTCAGCCATTCCTGAAATGATATAAACCTTATCCTTATTACTGTTATTCAAGCACAATGATGTGTAGATGACCCTTGAAGATGTCAAAAATCACTAGGGTAGAAATGACTAAAGAATCTATGCTTTGATTTATAGCATAAGTTGTATGCTGGAAGTTGCAGCCATGGCTATACACTGCTCAGGAGATATACAATACACAAATAAAATGAAAGAAAGAAGAAAGTAATAGTTCCAATACTTGCAATGACAATCATGATGTTGGGGGGAAGATCTGCCGATTATTAGCAATTGAAAGTCATTATGAATGGATATTTATTCCGATGAACCTGCACCCAGGAATCCAAGTGGGGCCTTGCCCATCTAAAAATGCACTGGGTTGGGAACTCTGGATAAGAGGCCAGTTTTTCGCCTTGCAGCTAACCAAGATAATGAGCAACACCGATATGAAATAGGGATTTGGAAGTTTTCTTTTTTAGAAAGTGGATAACACATTACAGAAGATAGGAAAATCCATCAGACTTTATTTAACTGTAACGTTTATTAAGAGGAGTGAAAAGGTCAGAACAGAGCTTGCGGCATACGGGCTAAACTCTTCTTCCCAGTCCTGAAAGCGACAAGGAAGCAGATCCTTTAAGATGCAACTATCTTAAGCTCCCCTTTGCTATTTAAACTCTTTGTAATTCTAGGTTTGGGAGACAAACGTCAAAGCAGAGGGTTCTTCCCTTCATTATTCAAGTAAAGGCCCCATCAATATTATCTGTAATAAGAATCTGCTGTTGACATGGCTCACCCCATAGTTCCTGTTTCAGGCAGCAGCCTCTGTCAATAGGATTAAAGTGAAGGAATGCCTTTGACAAGTCCACCGCCTGCCGCTGGTTCACTGCTGCCATCAGGCTGCCAGATGGAAAAGGCAGGAGACCCCATGAGAGCTAGCAAATCAGGTTTGGCCAGATGGAAAGCTTAACTCTTAAAGGCTTCCCTGGAATCCTTTGGACACCATCCTTTTCAGTAAAGACACCATCGAAAACGCCTTGTATAGCTCTTAGGCTCAGCTCTCTTTTGTCCTCTCCTTTTCAGCAAGAAAAGTATCCACCTTCTAAATCAGGGGTGTCAAACTCAATTTCACTGAGGGCAGCATCAGCATTGCGGTTGCCCTCAGGGGGCCGGGTGGGTGTAGCCAGGGTGGGCGTGGCCTAACTGGGTGGGCGTGGCTAGAGTGTGTATGGCCTACTGGGTGGGCGTGGCCAGCTCTACATAGTTCGCATCAAGGGTGCGTACGGGGGCCTGGGCAGGAGTGGGACAGATCTGGGGGTCTCTGGCAGGAGGAGGGTCTCTGGGGCAGGGCCAAGGCAGTGGGGGCCGTTCCCTCCCTGTTTCCAGGATGGCTTCGCGGGCCGCATGAAACCACTTCGCAGGCCGGATCTGGCCCCCGGGCCTTGTGTTTGACATGTCTGTTCTAAATCAACAGGGGGATCAGATCTACTGAAAGCAGTCAATCATTTCCCACCACCACCACCACCACCACCTATTACAGGTCATTTCCTTTTCAGGTTCAGTTTATTTCTTTTTTTTTTTCCCCTTTCCCACCTCACGAGGTTTTCCATTAGGTTTTTGTTTTGTATTTTTAATTTGGGGAAAACACATATCTGCAAATCTGAGGGTTCCTTGAACCCCTCTGATGTTCTCTCTAGAGTGGTTTCTCAGTGGCACCGTTTTACTGTGAAATCTGTTGGTGCCTGCCAGCTGACTTAGCAATTAAAGGGAGCAATCCTTTCTCAAACCGATTGGAAGAGCACATGCAAGCTGCAAACGCAGAGACGTTAGCAATCACCGCAGTTGCAATTCCTCTGTCATCAGCAATCACTATAATAGCACTTTTAGGGCATGAGGCTTAGGACCTGGGTGCAGAAGGATTCTATAAAATCTCTCCATATGAGGAAGTTTAATCTATAGTGGCATATTGATGTATTTAAACCACAGAGCTCGGACTCTATCTGTCAGCCTATTGGAGTTCTCTAACTGTCTTTAATTGGATGATAGTGCTAGGCGGATGTTGAGGTCCTCTATTTATGGCATAGATTAGTACTGGAAGCAGCCATTCAAAGTCACGAGACATACCTAGAGAAGATATACTGTAGAAGCCTAGTTAAGAGATTGAGCACGGAGAAAGACTGCAGATTCCCTGCTTCTAACACGGGCCTTGGGATTGTTTCCTTTCTTATACCTTTTTATCCAGAAATGCTGTAAATCATACTGGTTTCAACAGAATTTAGCCAGGAAAATGTATATAGGAAGACAGCCTAAGGACTTCATTTTGCCTTTTGAGAGCACTGATTTATTTTTTATTAGTTGTTAAATTTATGTCCTAAGAGCTCAGGATATCTTACACGGGGATCTTCCTAGATTTTTATCCATACAATAGCAACTGTCTGAGATGGGGAAGGCTGAGAGAATGAATGATCCAAAGACACTCAGTGAGTATCTGAATATTTCAGAGTGGGCTTAAAGCCCAAAGGCCTAGTCCTAGTCCAATAATTATACCAATATTCCAACTCAAGTTATTTTCAAAGTGTCTGAATATGTGGCAGTATGCCAATGTTGACTCTTAGAGATCACATAGATAGAGTTCTTCCATGATGATTTATCCCTAACCTCATCTTTTAGGTCGTCTACAGTGCATCCATGTCATTGTAATTGAGTCCATCTACCTTGCTGCTGACAGTCCTCTTCTTTTTCTTTCCATCTTTCCCAGTATTACAACTTTCTCTAGAACAGGGGTTCCGAACCTCTGGTCCATGGACCGACACTGGGCCGCAGCATGCCAGGAACTGGGCTGCACAAACAAACAAAGCCCCATCCGCAGGATGCAAGTAGCATGAGAAACCATGCCTGCTCTGGTCTGCGGAAAAACCTCTCTCCACAAAACCGGTCCGTGGTGCCCAAAAGGTGTCAAACTCCCGGTTCGCGGGGCGGATGCATCATCAGGAAACCGAGCCTGCCCCATTGTCAGCAATGGAGAAAATGCTCCGATATGTCACGTGACATCACATGACGTCACGAGTTTGACATGTCTGCTCTACAGAGCCAGGTCTTATAATATATCTCTATTAAGATTATAAATGATATTTAGAGATCTCCTTGAAATCTGTAGGAGCTACTTTGTCATTTCTTTGATGTATTTGCTTCATTCAGCAGTAGATTATAAGCTATAAAACAATAATAACACCAATAAAGTTTATAAAATGCATGCTTGCATGGGGCTGTTTAAAATCAGTTGCTCACCTCTTTTTAAGAAGGAATGTCTTTGTGTTAAAAGCAAAAATATCAATTGGACATGGAATCCATTCATTCCTTCATTTTCTACCCTGCTTTTTAATTCCAGATATAATATAGAATTGAATAAATAGACTAATGGGAGGGAGGGAGTCTATAGAACAAAATGTTCCCTTTCTCTGTTCCAATCAAACTATTATTTACAGTGGCCATTCCCAACTTTACCTGAATGCCTTCCAGATGTGTGGACTTAGCTCCCAGAATTCCCCTGCAACATGGCCATTGCAAGAAGTTCTACAAGTTGAGGTCTACATACTTGGAGGGCATCAAGATTGGAAAAAGCTATTATGCAGATTAACATGGGTGGAAAGCTGTTGAGGCCCATTTGTTACATTACGTTATGTTATGTTACGTATTTATTATTTGCTGCTCAAAATTGCCCTGTTTCCTTGCACAGCTAAGATGGGGCTAGAACTCATGGTCTCCGGTTCTCTAGTCTGGTGCCTTAATTGCTGATCCTTCAAATGTTACTGGTGATGTGCCTTAATTTTATTTATTATTTATTTTATTTTCAAAAATTTGTATACCGCCCTTCTCCTGAAGGACTCAGGGCGGTGAACAGGGCAATAAATATCTAAAAAACGAAATACAAAAGTTAAAAAACAATTAATGGGCAGCAACACTTGGAACAGGAGTCAAACTATAGTTAAATTACCTCATAAGCTACCTAACCTACTAGGTATCTGTCAAAGATCAAGTTCCAGGCTAAATCACAATCATCACTGCAACTAGCCTTGCATCCTCCCAAGTTGGGCTATTGGGGGATAGTGGCAGCATTTGAGGGGAATCAGTTTCATGCTTGATGTTTCATGCTTGCTTATACCATGAAATGACCTCAGATAAATGTTCAGTCCTAACACTATATGGATTATTTATATTCAGGTCATGTAATATGGGGGGAAAATGACATAACTTCCACGCTTAAATATTTGGCGAGATGGTTGGGCTGTTGGAAAAGGCAGTAGGGTTAAGTAAGCAAGAAGTAGGTTTGTAGAATAGCCACCAAATGCTAGTTGTAAAAGCCACAAATTTAGTAATATGTGAAGGGCCATCATGTCTGCAGTAACACATTCACATATTTAGGCCCATTTCTATATGAACTGGAATGGAATTTGTTTTTGCATAAAATGCAGAACCTTTCCCAACAAGCAGGTTCTTTCTCTCAACTTGGCTTGGAGAAAAAGAAAATAAAAGCTATAAAGTGCAGGAAAATGAAACAGGAATCGCCATGAGTTTCTTCCTTTCCTCTAAGAATTTCCACACTGCTATATAGATGAACAGTTATAAAATCACCTTGCATGTCTAGATGGGTCCTTTGAGATCTGCCATCAATCAACAGATTAGACTAAATTTCTGAAGAACAGAATAGAAGAATAATGATTGTCACTTTGAATGTATACTAATCAGCATACATTAAAATGAAATTTTGTTGCACTCAGCTCTCAAAGGGTCACCAACTCCAATATACACTACAGAAACATGAGATAAATAAATACATAAATAAATATGCATATACCCATATATATTATATGACAAAGAGAGACAACACAGTCTAGTTCGGATTATGTATACATGTGCATGGCGAGAGAAACGAACCTTGCGAGTTTACCAGACGGATGGCATAGGTGTAGAAAGTGTATCTATCAATGTCCTTCATCATATAGTTTGCTGCTTGTCTCCAGTAAGTGAATATTAGCTGCTGGAGACCTTGGGCAGGAAAGCTAACTTCTTCACTTCATAGGTTTATTTTCAGGATGCTTAAATTTTTCTTTTGAAGTTCTCACTCTGGTGTTTTTTTGCATTTTCTTTATTTTTGAAGATGGCAGAGGATGCTGAGATGGTGTTATTGTATTCTGTTACACAGTGTTCCATTGCTCTGAAACCAAGAAACCCAATGAAAGGAAGTCCTTTCCTGAGATTTAAATATGGGAAGGCAGGGAGGATGCCTGCTGTCAGAAAACGAATTTTGTGGTGAAAGACAAACCATCCATATACGTAATTGGACATCTCATTGGTAAGTAGGTGCAAGCCTACCGCAGCCTATGAAGAAGAATTTCATCTTTAAACAAAACAAACAAATTTGTTCTCTTTTTACCAAACCGAATATGAATAAGTAGGAAAAAATATGACAAAGCTGATCTGCCTAGCACTATCTTTACTCGTGACAGATACAGATATTCTTGCTCCTTTCTCCTTCCAGGATCTTTTTTGATTTCCTAATTTATCCTACAGCCTTGGCATTTTTCTGGCAATTTCCCATCAATGTATGTACAAACCAGATCTAACCTTTTTTTAAGGGCAGCTGAGGGCAGCCATGTGCTACCACCTGCTATCAGTCAACAATGGGACATTTTGGGATATTAATATCAGGCTAACAGGATCTAATCTCTTAGCATTGCTTAGTTCTGGACCAAGGAATCCTCTCAGGTTTAGTGAATGAAAAGGCCTAACAGAAGAAATCTTGCTAGGGCTTCCTTCAGCGTGGAGCTAACTGTGATCAAGATGGCTGCCGTTGAACATATATTGACTTTTAAGGTAAACAATGCCTCAGAGTCACTTGAAAAGCCCATACGCCGGAAACTTGACAACATTAGTGTAATTCAGGCTCTGTGGCTCAATGACAGAGCATCTATTTTTTTCTACAAATGTTCTGGGGTGGCTGGAAAATTCCGAATCATAACCCTGGAAGTCTGCTGCCACTGAGTGATTCAGTATAAAGTAGGTTTCAGGACTCCAGAATGACAATTCACCCTATTGTCTGATGGAGCATGGTGCCATACATATGCAAAAGTGCACTTGCCTATGCATACACATTGTACTCGTGCACATACAGAATACACATACAGAATATGAACACCCACAAACAGCATATCAATGCGCTCCCTCCCCCTCCTTCAAATCTTAGCCTAATTCTTTCTACTCCTTTCCCCTTAGGTGCTGAAGCCAGGTCAGGAAGCAGTCAGCTTAGAGTAAACAGATTAATTCTATCTTCTTTTTTTATACTTTAAAAGCTCTTATTATTCTCAAAAGGCAGAGGAAAAATAATGACCTGCATTTTCATTAGGACAGCTGGTTCCACTGGGCTTCAGGAATAGAGCCAAGAAAGCACAAATGTCAAAATATTTGGTGCAAAAGATGAAAATCCTAAGCAGGGCATTTCAGAGGAACGCAGGCTTGTCAAAGCATGCTGTCAGACTGGCTGCAAATTTTTCAGTTCCAATTATGATTATCGAGGGGTGTATGTTTCCCCCCAAAACTCTGTTTTGCCATACTGTGTTATTTATTGAATATTAATGAAATGAAATAGTATGGAGTAGCAGCACCCTTCAGAAGAAGCAAGGGGTATGGGAATCTTCTGGATGATCTGATCTATCACCTGTTTTGGAAAAGGATAAAAACAGTCTCTGCTGCCTTTCCCCACTTTCCCAGAACTGAAAATCAGAGCTAACAGAGCTCTCCTGTCAATCAACTGTCAAGCAGTGCAGCCATGCTGAATGCAGGACATTTGCCTCCCTCCGTCTCCTATTGCCTCCTTCATATATTATCATTCTGGATCAGCACAAGGGACAATCAACAGTGTATCTTTTTTCCCAGTTGTGGTGTTTAAAATAATGAGTATACATCAACACTGAAGTTAAAAGGCCAGAGTGAGATATTTAGTTTTGGCAATGCAATCTGGACACACGGGCAAATTTCATGATATTTGATAGAATGGACTTTTTGGCAGATCTTCAGGAGAACAGGGACCAAACATTTTAATTGATTTCTTTGGTTAATTTTTATCCATTGATTTCAGTACTACCCAACTCCAAAATGAAGCTGAGTTGCTCGCAGTATGAAAACAGACTGCCCTAGGATAATAAATATACAATAAAATTGTAATTTTTTTTACTAAATTCACTTATGATGAATAAGGCTGTAGGTGAGGACAACCTACAGGGGTGGAGGAGTGGCGGTTGTTATAAGGGAGACCTTGGGTCCGCGGGAGACCACCGGTCCTCAGATAGTCGGGTGTGAGTCTCTCTTTTTGAGATGTGGCCCTGGTGCGCAGTTGGGCTTGCTGCTGGTGTACATTTCACCGAGACACGTAGCAGCAGCCCTGCCTGAGCTTCTCGATATTCTCTCCGGGTTGGTGGTTGAGTTCCCCAGACTTATAGTTCTGGGTGACTTTAACCTACCATCCCTGGGAGAATTATCTGAGTTAGCTCGGGAGTTCATGACTTCCATGACGGCCATGGACCTGACGCAAGTAATTGCTGGACCGACTCATGAGGGAGGCCATACCCTTGACCTGATTTTCTTATCTAGACGGTGGTTGGATGAGCTCGGTGGGGGTTCCCCAATTGTTATACCCCTGTCATGGACCGATCATCATCTCCTGCGGCTGGTCTTCCGTTTCGCCACCCCCCACCGTGGGCGTGTGGAACCTATTAAATGGTACCGCCCCAGACGCTTAATGGACCCTGAGAGGTTCCAGGCTGCGCTGGGGTCCCCACCTGCCTCCTTTGCTCACAACTCGGCGGATGCCCTAGTGGAAGCCTGGGAAAGGGCAGCCACTGAGGCTCTGGACCGAGTTGTACCCCTGCGGCCCCTGACCCGGTGCAGGTCTCATCGAGCCCCATGGTTTTCCGTGGAGCTTCGGGAGATGAAGCGTCGGAGACGGGGCCTAGAGAGCTGTTGGAGATCCAGCCGATCCGAATCCGACCGATTGCGACTAAGATCCTATACTAGGTCTTATCTCGCAGCGATAAGGGAGGCGAGGTCTAATCACTTCGCTGCCCTTATCGCGTCCGCAGATAATCGCCCGGCTGCCTTGTTCAGGGTGACTCGCTCCCTCCTTAATCAGGAGGTGAGAGAAGATCCCTTGCAGGGTCGCGCCGAGGAGTTTAACCAGCATCTGTCGGACAAAATCGCTCGGATTCGGACCGGTCTGGACTCTGACTGGGCAGAGCCTGACGAGCAGGACACGAGCGTTCTTGTTGTTTGGGAGGAGTTTGACTCTGTTACTCCGGAGGAAGTGGACAGGATCATGGGGAGGCTGAGTTCCACCACATGTTTATTGGACCCGTGCCCCTCCTGGCTGGTTTATGCTGCTCGGGAGGGGACACGAGGCTGGCTCCAGGCGGTTATATCTGCTTCTTTGAGTGAGGGTAGTTTCCCCGCCGTCCTGAAAGAGGCGGTGGTGAGACCCCTCCTCAAGAAGCCTGCCTTGGACCCGGCTGTGTTGAATAACTTCCGTCCGGTCTCCAACCTTCGTTTTCTTGCGAAGGTTGTCGAGAGTGTGGTGGCACATCAGCTCCCTCTGGCCCTGGATGAAGCGGATTATCTAGACCCGTACCAATCGGGTTTCAGGCCCGGGTACAGCACGGAGACGGCATTGGTCGCTCTGGTGAATGATCTCTGGAGGGCTCGGGACAGGGGATTTTCCTCTGTCCTAGTCCTATTAGACCTCTCAGCGGCTTTCGATACCATCGACCATGGTATCTTGCTGCGGCGTCTCAGGGGATTGGGAGTGGGAGGCACAGTTTTACGGTGGTTCTCCTCCTATCTCTTGGGACGCTCGCAGTCGGTGTTGGCAGGGGGACAGAGGTCGACCTCGAGGTCTCTCGTTTGCGGAGTTCCTCAAGGGTCGGTCCTCTCGCCTCTCCTGTTCAACATCTATATGAAACCTCTGGGTGAGATCATTCGTGGTTTTGGAGTTGGGTATCATCAATATGCTGATGATACCCAGCTTTTTCTTTCTACCCCAAACCACCCCAGTGATGCCCTCGACGTGATGTCCCGCTGCCTGGAGGCGGTCCGGGTCTGGATGGGGAGTAACAGACTTCAGCTCAACCCCGACAAGACTGAGTGGCTGTGCATACCTGCATCCCGGGATATTCAGAATATCCCATCTCTTTCTATGGGGGGTGAATTATTACCCCCTTTAGATAGGGCTCGCAACTTGGGAGTCCTCCTGGACTCACAGCTTACTATGGAGGAACACATGGTGGCTGTGACTAGGGGGGCTTTCGCCCAGGTTCGCCTGGTGCGTCAGTTGCGGCCCTATCTGGACCGGGATGTTCTGTGTACGGTCACTCATGCGCTCGTGACCTCTCGCCTTGATTACTGCAATGCTCTCTACATGGGGCTCCCCTTGAAGACCACTCGGAGGCTCCAACTGGTACAGAATGCAGCTGCGAGAGTTGTGTTGGGAGTCTCCCGATACTCCCATGTAACACCTTTGCTCCGTGAGCTGCATTGGTTGCCAGTTGTCTTCCGGGTGAGATTCAAGGTACTGGTAATGGTTTTTAAGGCCCTTCATGGCACGGGTCCGGAGTACCTTAGGGACCACCTGCTGCCGGCGTCAACTTCCCTCCGCCCTGTGCGTTCCCACAGAGAGGGTCTCCTCAGGGTGCCACCGATCAGAGAATGTCGATTGGTGGCCCCCAGGGGGAGATCCTTCTCTGTGGGCGCCCCGGAGCTATGGAACCAGCTGCCGGTTGAGCTCCGGACGGCGTCCAACCTTCGCTCCTTCCGTCGTGGTTTGAAGACGTTTTTATTCATACAAGCCGGCCTGGCCTGATGAGGGATGGGTTTTTTAATATCTGTATTTTATCTGGGCATGTTTAATTCTTTTTTAATTTTTGTATTTTTGTATATTTGTATATTTATATTTGCCCTGTACACCGCCCTGAGTCCTTCGGGAGTAGGGCGGTATATAAATATAATTA
The DNA here is from genome assembly GCA_024449315.1 of Daboia siamensis. NCBI lineage: Eukaryota > Metazoa > Chordata > Lepidosauria > Squamata > Viperidae > Daboia > Daboia siamensis. The sequence continues at coordinate 2,152 of JAKJMR010003936.1, read as the reverse complement.
AATAAATAAATAAATAAACCTAAGGGCGTTGCCACCAAAAGCCAAAGTAGAAATGAATGCATGTGCAGTTGAATTCCTTGTCTAATCTAGGCAGGGTCAAGAATATATGGCCTTTTAAAAGGGTCAGCCAGGTCTTCATGCCGTAGTTGGCAGAACCTGGAGATGCGCCATCACCCAACATCTCTGGGAGGGTACTAGATCAGGGAAAGCTATGCCAAATTAAACGGAATAATACAACAAAGCAATTATCTGGAGCTTCTATGTGTTTAATTTTGAATTGTATGATTTCTTTATATATTACAGACTTTTTGGAAATGGATAACATGTGGTGCAGTGAAAAAAATGTTTAAAATATTTTTTAAAGTGCAGTTAAATTGGTAAGTTGGAGGAGCCTTGGGTAATGGCCTTTCACTGTCCCAAGACTCTCTTGTCATTATTATGGTTATTTAGACTGGATTTGGTAGTTTTGTTCACCTATCAATTCCCAAAGTGCTGGGATAGATAGACGTTTAATAATATTAAAGGTATTGTTACAGGGTGTAAGTAAAGTTGCATTTTGCAATTGGCTGATGGTGATTTTGTTAAGGCCAATGATCTTCAAGTGTTGCTCCATATGTTTTGGGGCTGCACCTGAGGTACTTTTTACTGTTGGTAGTATCTTTGCTTTCTTTTGCCACAGTCTTTCTACTTCTATTTGCAGTTCTTTGCATTTTGTGATTTTCTCATTCTCTTCTCTTCTGCTGTCTCCAGGTACTGCTGTGTTCCCCATCCAGACTTTTTTTTTTGCCTTTCTCCTTGACAGTTTGTTAAATCTGGGGTGTTAAGTGGCAGGTGTTTGTCTGTCTGAATTTTAAAGTCCCAGAACACTTTAGCTTCTTCTTTTTCAATTACTTCATTTATTTCAGTAGCAGGAAAATGCTACTTCTTGTAGTTATTCAGAACAGAACAGAACAACAGAGTTGGAAGGGACCTTGGAGGTCATCTAGTCCAACCCCCTGCTGAGGCAGGAAACCCTATAACATTTCAGACAAATGGCTGTCCAATCTCTTCTTAAAAACTTTCAGTGTTGAAGCATTTACAACTTCTGGAGGCAAGTTGTGCCACTGATTAATTGTTCTATCAGGAAATTTCTCTTTAGTTTTAGGTTGCTTCTCTCCTTGATTAGTTTCCATCCATTGCTTCTTGTCCTGCCCTCAGGTGCTTTGGAGAATAGCTTGACTCCCTCTTCTTTGTGGCAACCCCTGAGCTATTGAAACACTGCTATCATGTCACCCCTCACCCTTCTCTTCATTAAACTAGACATACCCAATTCCAGCAACCGTTCTTTATATGTTTTAGCCTCCAGTCCCCCAATCATCTTTGTTGCTCTTCTCTGCACTTTCTAGTCTCAACATTTTTTTTACATTGTGGCAACCAAAACTGAATGCAGTATTCGAAGTGTGGCCTTACTAAGGCATTATAAAGTGGTATTAACACCTCGTGTGATCTTGATTCTATCCCTCTGATAATGCAGCCTAGCACTGCGTTGGCTTTTTTGGCAGCTGCAGCACACTACTGGCTCATATTTACATGATTGTCCAATAGGACTCCAAAATCCCTCTCACAGTTATTACTATTGACACAGGTACATCTATACTATACCTGTGCATTTGGTTTTTCTTGCCTAAATATAGAAGCTTGCTTTTTTCACCACTGAATTTTATTTTGTTAGGTAGCGCCCAATGTTCAAGTCTATCAAGATCCTTCTGTATCTTAAACCTATCTTCTGGAGTGTTGGCTATTGCTGACAGCTTGGTGACATCTGCAAATTTCATAACTTCCCCATCTATCCCCTCATCCAAATCACTGATGAAGATGTTGAAGAGTAGTGGGCCTAAAACAGAGCCTTGGGTTACCCCACTGCATACTTCCTTCCATGTAGATGCAGGACTGCATTGAAGACTACACATTTAATGAGGTTGGTCAGGCAGTTACGAATCCATCTGGTGGTGATGCTGTCTAACCCACATTTTTCTTTCTTATCAAGTAGTAGGTTGTGGTCTACTTTATCAAATGCCTTACTGAAGTCCAAGTAAAAATAAATTATATATTGTTGCAGCAACTAATTAGGTTATTATTACTATTTGAAATCTGCAAAACCTATCCCTTTTCC
>JAKJMR010003882.1:0-23470 GCA_024449315.1 Daboia siamensis | reverse complement strand
AGCCATCCTGGAAACAGTGAGGGAACGGCCCCCACTGCCTTGGCCCTGGCCCAGATACCCTCCTTCTGCCAGAGACCCTCAGATCTGTCCCACTCCTGCCCAGGCCCCCATAGGCACCCTTGATGCCAACCATGTAGAGCTGGCCACGCCCACCCAGTAGGCCATACGCACTCTAGCCACGCCCACCCAATAGGCCACACCCATCCTGGCCATACCCACCCGGCCCCCTGAGGGCAACCGCAATGCTGATGCGGCCCTCAATGAAATTGAGTTTGACACCCCTGGAATAGTGAACTGGACGCAACATGAAGTAGAAGCCTTAGATAGACTAGAAAAATAATGACAATGAATTATGCCCTTCATTTATGCAGCGATGTAGACAGACTCTACTTACCAAGGAAAATAGGTGGGTGTGGAATGTTGCAAGTACACCAAACAGTTGAAGAAAAGGCATTGGAAGAATATCTTAAGGACAGTGAAGAAGATGCATTGAAGCTAGTACAACCATGAAGGTTTACTGAATACCAAAGAGAACAAACTGGCCTATAAAAATATCAAATGAAGAATAGAAAAGAGACATGGCAAGGCAAAGTATTACATGGCCAGTACATTAAAAAAAAATAGCAGGCAAAGCAGATAACAACACCTGGCAATGGCTAAGAGCAGGAAAGTTGAAGGAAGAGAAAGGGGCTAATTCTGGCTGCACAAGACCAACCTTAAAAACAAATGCATATAAAGCTGGAATTGAGAAGACAGCAACAGACAGCAAATGCCATCTCTGCAAAGTAGCTGAAGAAAAAGTGGACCACCTAGTTAGCTGCTGCAAAAAGAAAGCACAGACAGATTACAAACAGCACCATGACATAGTAGCAACAAAGGTGCATTGGAATACATACAAGAAATGCCACTTTCGGGCTTCCGGTGGTAACGCCGCGCCGATGGCGGCTTTTTTCAGCTGCCCATCCTGAGGTTTCGTCAGAACTGTGGAGACAGTGAAAATCAGCTTGTAAACCTCCCCCTCAGGAGAAGAAGGGGAGGTGAGCTTTCCTCGGGTAGAGGTAGAGCTCCTCTAGACCCCCAGAAATATCTGGGGGTCGGAGGGTGAGAGCTCCCTCGGAGCCTGAGGCTTTCTCCGAATCCAGGACGCCTTTGCTCCGAGCTGATGGGGCGAAGCTAGACACTGCATCCACATCTGCTGATTATAGCGATCTGTGATTGATTTGAAAGCAGACAGAGCTGATCAGGAGGAGTTGAATTTGCAAGTATTTGGAACTTTAACTCGGGGAGTATTAATCTTCTCCATACCCTAATTTGATTTTGAAAGGGAAAAGATGGCGCCAGAATGTTTTTCTTTTGTTTTTTGAAAGAACAAAGCGTGAAGAAAGAGATATATTTTGTAACAAAAATTTGAATAACATTGGATTTTTGTGTATTTGAGAGTTTTTAAAGTTTTTAAATATTTTTCTGGGACTTTATCTTGAAGTGCAGAGGGAAAGTGAAAGCGATAAGGGAAAGTGAATTTTAACAAGCGGGAAAATGGCTTCAAGATGGCAGGGAATTCCTGTTGTTCCTAAAAGTTCAATTTCCTCTCCTGTAATACAGCCTGCAGTGCAATCCACATTGAAGCCCAAATCTCCTCCACCTTCTCCCCCACCACCTGCATTTACACTTAAGGATTTGCAGGATGCTTTGAAGCTTCAAGCTCAACAAACAGCTCAACAAATAAAGGAGGAGATGGCTGATCTTTTTGAGAGTAAAAATAGAGAGATGAGAAAAGACATATTTTTATTTATTTATTTATTTATTTATTTATTTATTTGTTTGTTTGTTTGGTTGGTTGGTTGGTTGGTTGGTTGGTTGGTTGGTTTTCTATACCGCCCTATTCCCGAAGGACTCAGGGCAGTTTACAGGGCAATATTTAAAAGACAATATAAATTAAGATAAAAATAGAATTAAAAAAAATTAAATTAATAATAGCCCAACAATAAAAAAATGTTAAAATTTAAAACTAACCCCCCCCTCAGTCCAGGCCGCACTCCAAGTGCTGGCCACACACATTGAATGTTAGATGATTGTGTGGATGAGGTTGTGGAAAACAGTGCAAAATTAGAAAGTAGAATTGCCACAGTTGAAAATAAAATTGATAGAACAGAGGATGAGGTGACTATCTCACAATATAGAGACATGGAATTTGCCTTGAGAATAAGAGGATTGAAAGAGAACTCATGTGAAGACTTGAAGGAGGAGGTAGCAAAAGATATAGCTCCCGTTTTGGGATGTGATTCTGAGGAATTATCAAGAGAGGTGGATAAAATATTTAGGGTTAACTCTTGGATTGCGAGGCAGAAAAATTTACCTAGAGATGTGGTGATTTATTTTTCTAAGAGGTCACTCCGAAATGCAATTATCCAGGCCTTTTATCAACAGAGATTTCAAATTGCAGGTCAGGATATTATAATTTTAAAAGAAATACCTCCAAAAGTTTTGAGAAAGAAAAGATTTTGGTTTCCTGTTTGAGGAGCTTAAAAATCGACAGATTCAGTTCAGATAGGAGATACCTATCGGAATGGTGGTGAATTATGCAGGGACACGATATTGACTTAACACGATTTCAAAGGCAAAAGATTTTTATATTCATGTCCTGAAAGCAGGTTCACCACCATCTCCACGACTTGGGAGAAAAGAAGAAAAGTTGGAAGATAAACAGCAAACTGAAGGTGCAATGTCATTGGTTGCTGGAGAGGCACAGCAGGCTGAGTCTACTGAACAGTTTTTGGTGTTAAAGGATGATCCAAGGGAGCAGAGAATGACATGGGCTGCGTATAAACATAAAGAAAAGGAGCAATTGAAACAGAAGATAGATTCAAGGTCCTGTTACTACTGAGGCGGTGGGAGGAGCAAGACCGAAGAGACCAACTGAGGATCTTCAGGCATTGTTCTATAGGCTTCAGGTCGCAAAGAATGGCGACAAAGTTCCTGACTTGGAATGTTAATGGCCTGAATTCACCACGAAAAAGAAAGAATTTCATTACCTGAAGCAACATAAAAATGATATTGTTTGCTTACAAGAAACTCATATTTGTGTGAAAGATCAAAGGTATTTGATTAATTCCCAACTGGGATTACATTTTATTGCATCTGCTCCAGATAAAAAGAGTGGAGTGGTTATCTACTCAAGAAAAGACTTATGATAAAGTGGGCCCAGAATTTTCAAGAAGTTATAACAATGGACACTTGGGAAAAGATTTGGGTTAGAAATGTAAAATTTACACAGAGAGAATTTTTATAAAATGTTTTATAGGTGGCACTTATACCCTAAAAAATTAGCAAGTATGTATCTGAACTGCCAGCCCAAATGTTGGAGGTGTGGCTGTGAGGATGCAATGTATTTTCATATATGGTGGACTTGTAAGAAGGTTAAAGCTTTTTGGATTACAATTTGGTGGAATATGCAAAAGATATTTAAGAAAAGGATAAAGTTTTCTCTGCAATTGTTTTTATTGGGTATTATTATAGATACTACTGTTATAGATATAAAGTTGATGTTGAATTTAATTACGGCAGCAAGACTTTTAATAGGGCAATACTGGAAGAAGGAAGAACTGCCGACTATAGAGGAATGGACTTTAAAAGTTTCTAACCTGGCGGAAATGGCAAAGATTTCAGCGTATCTGAAAGACCATTCGCAACAACGATACATTGTGGAGTGGAAAAAATGGATTGATTATATTCAGAATAAATATGGGACTAAAAAGTATCATTTAGCATTTGAATAAGTAGCGGATCTTTATGACGTATAATTAGTAGTTATTTTATTAATATTTTGACTATGGAGAGTTAAAGTGTGATAGAATTTAATGTTTTATTATTGTTGTTAGCATATTTTAGATTATGCTTGTTTGTATTATTATACCCTGTATTCAGCTCTGGGAAGTTGGGGAGGGGGGAGGGTAGGGTAGGGGGGTTGGGGAGAGGGTAGGGGGAGGGGGGTTTGTATTCAAAAATGTATTGTAAAACTTTTAAATAAAAAAAAAGAAAAGACTTATCAGTTAGATTAATTGAGACTGATATACAAGGAAGATATGTTATTATTGAACTACTGTTACAAGGCAAGAAAGTTCTTATTATTGGATTATATGCACCTAATCAACAGCAAAGAAAGTTTTATAAGCTTTTACACGACAAAATAACTCAATTGGATTATAAATCTGTTATTATGATGGGTGACTGGAATGGTGTTTTGGACTCATGTAAGGATAAGAAGGGTTCTTTTAAAAAATAGCCCTAATCATTCTAAACTGCCTAAAGCCTTTTTTGATTTGAAAGATGATTTGGAATTAAGAGATATTTGGCGGGAGCGAAATTTGGAGGACAGAGACTTTACCTTCTTTTCAGACAGGCATCAATCATTTTCCAGAATTGATTTTTTTAAAATTACTAATGATCTTTTTTCTAGGGTTAAAAAGGTCAAGATTTTTTCCAGAACACTATCGGATCATAGTCCGGTATGGATGGAGTTTTTTAATGAAGATGGGATTAGAAGATCTTGGAGATTGAATGAAAATTTATTTAGATATGATGAGTTCTCGGAGAAATGTAGGGAACATTTGAAAGAATTTTTTGCTTTGAATATGCATAAAGGTACTTCGATTGAAATGGTTTGGGATGCTAGTAAAGCTTATATGAGAGGGGTTTTGATTTATATGCATAATAGACATAGGCATAAGCAGATGCAAAAACGTAAAGAGCTTGAAGAAGAAATTAAGTTGAAAGAGAAAGCTCTTATTTTAAACCCATTAGATAAGAGAGTAAGGGATTCAATAAATTTGCTGAAAGTGCAATTTAATATGTTAATGGCGGATCAGGTTGCAACTAACTTGCGGTGTGCGAAACATAATACTTTTTATAGTGCAAATAAACCTGGTAGGTGGTTAGCTTATCAATTAAGGAAAAAACAGAAATTACGCACTATAGAGAAAATAGAATATAAGGGTAAAGAGATTTATCAACAAAATTTGATTAAAAAGGGTTTTTTAGATTTTTATGCAAATTTATATGCTAGTGAGAATATACAAGCTTTAGATATAGATCAGTATTTACAGGAAGCACATATTCTTATGCTCTCAAATGAGCAACGGGAGGAGATGAATCGATTAATCACTTCTGAGGAAATCATTTCAGCAATTAAACAGTTAAAATTGGGTAAGGCTCCTGGTACAGATGGGTTATCAGCAACTTATTATAAATTATTATTTGCAGAGATGGTAGAACTGTTAAAGGAATTATTTAACTATATCCAGGCTGGAGGGGTGGTGCCTCCGTCCTAGAGAAGGGCTTTTATATTGCTGATTCCAAAGGAGGAGCAAGATCCCACTCAACCAAAGAATTATAGACCTATATCGCTTTTAAATATAGATTATAAGATTTTTGCAAAAATATTGGCAAATAGATTAATGCAGGTTTTGAAACAAATGATTCATAGTGATCAGTCTGGATTTATAACTGGAAGACATATGAAATATAATGTAAGACAAATTGTAAATTTAATAGAGTATTTGGATAAGAACAACCAAGTCTCTGCAGCACTGATATTTTTAGATGCTGAAAAAGCATTTGATCAATTGAATTGGCAATTTTTATTGAAAGTTGTTGATAAGATGAATTTTGGGGATAAATTTTTGCAATCTATTAAGGCTATATATCAACAACAATCGGCACAAATTATAATTAATGGGGGATTAACAGATGCATTTAAAACTGAAAAAGGTACAAGACACTGTTCACCACTGTTGTTCGTTTTAACATTGGAGATTTTATTGATTAAAATTCATGTATCAACTAAAATAAGGGGAATAAAAATAAAGCAGAATGATTATAGGTTAAGAGCATTTGCAGATGACTTGGTTGTTACACTATCTCAACCGACTCAATTGGTTATAGATTTAATGGAAATTATAACTCAATATGGGAAAGTTTCTGGTTTTAAGATAAATAATTATAAGGGTAAAATATTATCTAAAAATATGACTATGAATGAAAAAGAAAAGTTAGTAAAACTAACGGGTTTTGAAATAGTGAAAAAGGTTAAATATTTGGGAGTATATATTTCAGCTTCAAATGTGAAATCATATAAGAACAACTATGAGATATTATGGCAAAAAGTACAAAAGGAGTTAGATAGTTGGAAAAAATTACAATTATCTTTGTTGGGGAGAATTGCAGCTGTTAAAATGAATGTTCTACCAAAGTTTCTTTTTTTTGTTTCAAATGATACCTATATTGAAAAAGGATGCCAATTTGGATGAGTGGCAGAAAGGTATTAATAAATTTATTTGGGCAGGGAAAAGACTGAGAGTTAAATTTAAGATTTTACAAGATGTACGGGAAAGAGGAGGACTCAAAGTGCCTAATTTGAAATTATATTATGATGCAGTTGTTTTATCAGCGGTTAGTGACTGGCTTAATTTAACAAATGAAAGATTACTTTACCTTGAGGGATGGGACTTATTATATGGGTGGCATGCATATTTAGTTTATGATAAAAAAAGTGGATAAGGCATTTAAATCTCACATTTTAAGAAGCGCCTTATTGCACGTATGGAAAAAATATTATTATAAGTTAAATTATAAAATACCAATTTGGGGGATTCCCGTGCATGCGATAGAGGGTGTATCTGTGGGTGTGAGTTTGGATATGACTTCATATAAGGAGTTACTTAGATGGATAGGTAATGGTTGGCAATTAAAATCATTAGGTGAGTTAAAACAATAAAATATCATACAGTCTTGGTTTCAATATACTCAATTGCAGACGAGGTGGAAGATAGATCAGAAAATTGGTATTACATTGACTGATGAAAATTTGGTAAAACAAATTAAAGATCAAAACCGAGCGCATATAATGCTTTAATAGAATTGGATTCTGAAACAGAATTAGTTAAAGATTGTATGATAAAATGGGCTCAAAATATTCAAGAACCAATTTCATTGGATACATGGGAGGTAATTTGGGTTAGAAATGTGAAATTTACCCAGGCTCAAAATTTAAGAGAAAACTTTTATAAATGTTTTATAGATGGCATTTGGATCCCAAAAAATTGTCCTGCATGTATCCTAACTTACAGCCCAAATGTTGGAGATGTGGTAGTTTGGATGCTACCTATTATCATATATGGTGGACTTGTAGAAATGTTAAAGCTTTTTGGATTAAAATTTGGTGGAATATTCAAAAGATTTTTAAGAGAAAGATAAAATTTTCTCCACAATTGTTTTTACTGGGTATTGTTATAGATTGTGATACTAAAGTAACAAATTTGATGTTGAGTTTGATAACAGCAGCAAGGCTCTTGGTAGGTCAATATTGGAAGAAAGATAGTTTGCCTACTATAGAAGATTGGTCACTTAAGGTGTCAAATTTGGCAGAAATGGCTAAGATTTCTGCTTATTGGAAGGATCATTCACAAGAAAGATACATTTCGGTCTGGAGAAGATGGATAGATTATATTCAGAACAAATATGGGACTAAAAAGTTTCATCTAGCTTATGAATGAATTATAGAATGATATTAATATTTGTTTTTATTGTATTTTTATTAGTTTTTATTATATTTTATTATTATTTTTATTATTAGTATTGTTTAATAATATGGATATTATTTTGTTTTTATGTTCTTATTATTATTATGTTTACTTTTATCTTGTTTGTGTTCATGTTAAAGGGGAGTTAAAGTGCGTTAGGAACTTGGTTATATAGATAGTTGGTTAATGTTATTTAGATTTTGATTGTTATTTTTGTAAGCCTGTATTCAGTTCTGGGAAGTGGGGGAGGGGGAGGGGGTGGTTTGGGGATTGGTGTTTGTATTGTAACTTTTATAAAACTTTTTAATAAAAAAAAAAAAGAAAATGCCACTTTCCTGCAAGCAAGAACTGCTGGGACCACAAAGTAATAGACAATGAAGAAGTTAAATTGCTCTGGGACTTTAGAATTCAAATTGACAGGCACCTGCCACATAAAACCCCAGACTTAACAATTGTTGATAAGAAAGACAAAAAGTCTGGATAGTGGACATCGCAATACCTGAAGACAGCAGAAGAGAAGAGAAAATCACAAAATACAAGACCTGCAAGTAGAACTACAACAACTGTAGCAAAAGAAAGCAACAATAGGTACCACTTGAACTCCATTGGCATTAACAAAATCACCATCAGCCAATTGCAAAAGGCAGCTTTACTTGGAACAACTTATATCCTGCAATGATACCTTTAATATTATTAAACAACAATTTTTTATCCCAGGTTCTTGGGAAGGCCTCAATAGGTTCACAGGAATACCAAATCCAGTCTAAACATCTAGCTGACTGTGTGACCAACCATAATAATGTATATGCTGCCCAACTCCCACTGACTCTGGGTGGTCTACAAATTGTTAAGAACATTTAAAACAAGAAAAAACATAGAACAAAGATAGCAGAAATAAAAACCCAGATGGGAACAAAGAAAAAGAAGAAAAAGCGGCTTCCATCATGCTTGCCAACGACCTGGGTGAAAAACCATGTCTTCAGAGCCCTTTGAAACACCAGTAGGGTGGGGGATATTCAAATCTTAGGAGGAACCTCATTCCAGAGGGCAAATTTTGCTACAGAGAAGGCATGCTTCTGGGGTCCCAATAGTTGGCATTGTTTAATTGAAGGAACCCAGAGCATGTCAACTCTTCCAGATAGATACTATGAGAGACAGGCGGCCCTCAAGTAACCAGGCCCTATGCCATGTAGAACAACCAGCACCTTGTGCAAACTAGCAACCACTGCAGGTTGTGAAGCAGAGGTGTTAGGATGGGCTTTCTGCGTTTGGGACCAGTTGAGGTTTTGAGTGGTCTTCAAGGCATAGAGAACATTGCTATAGTCAAGCCGTGAGGTGACCAGGGCATGAGTGACTGCTATCTAGGAAAGGGTGCAACTGGGGCACCAGAGGAAGCTATGCAAAGGCCTGCCTGGGCCTCAGCTGCCACCTGCTCATCAAGCAGGAGCTGTGAGTACAGAAAGCCCCCCCAAATTTTACACCATCCTTGAATGGGGAAGTGCCATTTCATCCAAGGTCAAGGATAGACTATCCCCAGCCCTGGTTAGTCTCAGTAGTCCAAATACCCACAGCCACTCGGTCTTGGTAGGATTGAGTTGGAGATGGTTCCTCCCCATCCAAACTTGCAGAACCTCCAGGTACTGGGACAGAACCTTTATAACCTCACTTGGCTGACCCAAAGTCAAAAGATACAATTGGATATCATCATGCTAATAATACTGAACCCCAGTTTCATGTATGACCTCACCTAGCAGGATGATCTTACCCAGTAATTTTGTGTGGTTGTTGAAAAGGAGGGGAGGGAGAAGTCACCAGCTGAAACTCATCCCAAATCGAACCCCCCAGACCAGACCCCAGATACCTTAGCCTGACTTACCTAGCTGAAGTCCAAGGCATAATGAATCTGAGTGATTTTATATGCTAGATCAGACATGTCAAACTAGCGACGTCACGTGATGTTGCGCGAAGTATCGGAACTTTTTCCCCATTGCCGGCAATGGGGTGGGTGCAGTTTCTTTGTGACGCATCCGGCCCGTGGGCCGGCAGTTTGACACCCCTGTGCTAGATAATCTTCACAACAGCCCCAAAGATATTCCTGAGGCACCACCCTACCCAGGTGACCCTAAACAGGGCTGCTGGACACCTATCAGTTTTTATTTATTTATTTATTTACTTTTGGGACTTATATGCCGCCCTATCTCCCGAAGGACTCAGGGCAGCTAACAACAATAAAAACAACGATACAAAAGTTAAAAGAAATTAAATAAACAGCCCCAATAAATAAGTTAAACTAAACAATTAAAAATTAAAAACATTTTTAAAAACCCTGTCGTCAGTCCAAGTCAGTCTGATGAAAAAGGAATGTTTTAAGGCCGCGGCGAAAGGACTGGAGACCTGGGGCCATCCGGAGCTCAAGGGGAAGTTGGTTCCACAGGGCTGGCGCTCCCACAAAGAAGGCCCTCCCCCTGGGGGTCGCCAGCCAATATTGTCTAGCCGACAGCACCCTGAGGAGGCCCTCTCTGTGTGAGTGCACTGGGCGATGGGAAGTTGTTCCCGGCAGCAGACGGTCCTGCAAATATCCCGGGCATAGGCCATGTAGGGCTTTAAAGGTAAGTACCAGCACCTTAAATCTCACCCAGAAGACAACCGGTAACCAATGCAGCTCACACAGGAGGGGTGTAATATGGGAGTATCGGGATGCTCCCATCACTACCCGCGCGGCCGCATTCTGCACCAGTTGGAGCCTCCGGGTGGTCTTCAAGGGCAGCCCCATGTAGAGAGCATTGCAGTAATCTGTACGGGAGGTAACAAGTGCGTGAGTGACCATACATAGGGCATCTCGGTCCAGATAGGGGCGCAACTGGCGCACCAGGCGAACCTGGGCAAATGCCCCCCTGGCCACGACTCCAATATGATCTTCAAAACTGAGTTGTGAGTCCAGGAGGATGCCTAAATTGCATGCCCTATCAACGGGAGGTAACACCTCTCCTCCCATAACCAAAGATGGAACCTCTTGGACAAGTCGAGATGCCGGTACATAAAGCCACTCAGTCTTGGCCGGGTTGAGCTAGAGCCTGTTCTTCCCCATCCAAATCCATACCACTTCCAGGCAACGGGACATCACATCAAGGGCATCGCTGGGTTGGTTCAGGGTGGAGATGAAAAGCTGGGTATCATCAGCATATTGATGATACCTCACCCCGAAACCATGGATGATCTCACCCAGTGGCTTCATATAGATGTTGAACAGGAGGGGCGAGAGTACCGACCCCTGAGGCACCCCACAACTAAGGGGCCTAGGGGTTGACCTCTGCCCTCCTGCCAACACCATCTGCGAACGGCCCGAGAGGTAGGAGGAGAACCACCGCAAAACGGTGCCTCCCACTCCCAACCTCTCAAGACATCGCAGCAAGATACCATGGTCGATGGTATCAAAAGCCGCTGAGAGGTCTAATAGGACCAGGACAGAGGAATAACCCCTGTCTCGGGCCCGCCAGAGATCATCCACCAGTGCGACCAATGCCGTCTCTGTGCTGTACCCGGGCCTGAAACCCAATTGGTACAGATCCAGATACTCAGTTTCCTCCAGGACCAAAGGGAGCTGCCGTGCCACCATGCTCTCAACAACCTTCGCAAGGAAGCGAAGGTTGGAGACAGGACGAAAGTTATTTAAAATAGCTGGATCCAAGGCAGGTTTCTTGAGGAGGGGCCTTACCACTGCCTCTTTCAAGGCAGCAGGGAAGCACCCCTCACTCAAGGAAGCATTGATAACTGCTAGGAGCCAGCCTCGTGTAACTTCCACATAAACTAGCCAGTAGGGACACAGGTCCAACAAACACGTGGCGGCACTTAATTTCCCCATGATCCTGTCCACTTCATCCAGAGTCACAGGGTCAAACTCTTCCCAAATATTATCGGCCAAACCCATCACTTCCCCCTCATCAGATACTGCCCAGTCGGAGTCCAGGCCAGCCCGAATCTGAGCGATTTTATCCACCAGATACTCACTAAACTCCTCGGCCCGTCCCCACAAGGGGTCCTATCCCATCCCCTGATTTAAAAAGGAGCGGGTCACCCTAAACAGGGCAGCCCTGCGGTTATCTGCGGATGCAATGAGGGTGGCAAAGTGAGCACGCTTCGCCACCTCCATTGCCACAAGATAAGATGTAGAAAAGGATCTTAACTGTGTTCGGTCAGACTCGGACCCACTGGATCTCCAAATAGTGGTCTCCCGCGGACAAAGGGCCTCCTTAATAACAACTGCCACCACCCCCCGTCCCTACCCTGAGCCCGAGGCTGGTGAAGCACACAGAAACCTGGTGGGCATAGCTCAATCAAAGGGACCCCTCCCTCTGGGCCCAACCAGGTTTCGGTAATGCATGCCAGGTCTGCGCCTTCCTCCTCAATCAAATCCCGGATGAGGGGAGCTTTATTCACCACAGACCTGGCATTCAAATAAACCAGCCTGAGCTCAGGTACCTGACCTCCCCCACCCCCGGAAAAGTAGGATGAAGCCAGAGGGTCGGAGCGCGCCACCGTTTGAAGATAGCGGGGGCGCAATCCCAAGTTTCGATATGGCCCTCTGTTCATCCGTCTGCCGCCATTCACAATCACCGTGGGGATCACTGTCCCCACCTCATCCCCTCGGGCCCCAAGACACCCCCCCCCACCGCCGCGACCATCTACCAACCTGGACTGAGAAAGGTCCAGCAAAATCCCCCCATCTTTCTGCTGGACCTTACATCCCTCCCCCCTCCCTAACCCATTAAAAAGTTTAAATAAAAAATCCCTAAGCCTCCTTTTTGTGCCATGCCACCTCTCAGGATCCCAGGATCCGTCATTAAGGAACTGGCGGCACAGACCAGAGGGCCACACCTGGGAGAGGGGGGAATCTCAGGGCAAGCAATGTGCCCACGGAATAAATCATTAATAAAATAAAAGAGATAAAATAAGCTAAAATAAGCTAAAAGCAGGAGTAAATGAATCGGCAAGAATCAATACAACAGCAATTAATGATAAAATCACACAGCTGGACAGCGACTACTGAGCGAGGTCACCCTCTCACAGTGACAACAAGATCTTCCGGCATCAGGGAATACCACTATCCAGCTCCGGACAGGTCGCAGAGAGGGAAAAAGAAAAATCCGATGACTGGGAGGTAGTAATAGTCCATTTGTCGGTGGAGGCATCCATAGCTCCAGCGATGAACGGATGTAATCAAGTCTCTAGCTTCAGGTTCCAGGCCCGGCCAACAACAGCCAGGCCCTACCAACAACACTTCTGAAGCCGCCACAGATGTAAAATGGCAGGAATAAAATCCAAACCAGTCATCCATCCCCATCTCCAGTTAAACTCACGACCAAAAAAGGCTATAGCAAGCCTCAGAATATAAATATCGTCCAGGGAAATGGGGTGGTCTCACCTCTGATCTTCGGGCGGCATCGTCGGCAGCCTCCATCCTCCAAAAAAACGGCCCCAAAAAGGCCTTCGCAGAGGAGGGAAAGATCACCCTTGGCCCATCGGTTGGCACATCTCCACCCCCCGAGGAACCTCCACCGGAGGGGAAAGCCCACCAACCAATCATCAGTTGGGCACTCGGCCGTCCCAGGCCTAAGTGCCACACCGCCTGGATCATGAATGGCCTCAAGGGGAATCGTCACGGCTGCCACAGTCCCTAGGCACCTCGCCGCCCGGATCATCGCCCCGAACGGCCTCAAGAGATTTTCCTGCAGTTGTCATAGGCCCAAAAAGCCTCGCCGGAGCATCCTGACTGCCGTAGGTCCCAGGTGTCTCGCCACCCAAACGTCATCCCGAACGGCCCCAAAAGGAGTTGCCGTGGTCGCCGCAGGCGTCAGGCGCCCCACCACCCGGATCATCCCAACTGCTTTAGGCCCCAGGTACCTCGCCGCCTGACTCATCTCTGGCAGCCTCAAAGGAGTTGCCACGGCCGCTGCAGGTCCCAGGCCCAGACCGCCACACCACCATCTCCCATGGCCTCAAGCAAGTTGTCACGGGCCCGGGGACTCCCGGTGCCCAGCCAAGGCTGTGCGGCAAGCAACAACCTCATCAAGATTCAAAGAGCCGAAACTCGTCCTCCTGCATTAGCTCAGCCACGGGCCGCGGCCATCTTCTCCGGAGGTAAAAAAAAAAGTTTCTCTGAAGCTTTCTCAAAACTGATGCCACCCTCTTGATTTATTGATTTGAAATCAAGAAGTCTTGGTTGAGGACTAAGGGAGTCATGATAGCAGTGTTCCAATATTTAAGAGGCTCCTCATAGTGAGCCACACGCTGTGATTCTGATATTAGCTGAGCACTGCATACCCTGCAATAACTTTCTGTGAATAATTCTTGATCGATCTCCGATGACTTCATCTGCAGAGGCAACACGGAGCCGGGCGTGTCCTTGGCGCCAAAGGGCAGGGAGCGCCGCCGACCCAGAGATGGGGGTCCCGCAACCCTCCCCAGCTGTGGGGGCCGAGACTCCCGCTCGCCTCGCCCGCTGCAGTGAGACCGCTTCAGTGCAGAGAAATAGTGACATTTTCTGTATAGAAAAGGGTGGCATCAGTGAACTGAAAGGCAGAGAGTAATCTGTCCACTCTTGCTAAAGTTGGGAAGTCCCACTGGTCTAAAATAGCACCCATGAAATCCCGTGGTAGAACTCAGCCTATCGTCACATTTCTGTTCTTGAATGCTAGATGTCTTACATATAGGCTCTTCAAATTCATATAGGATTGGCCCTGTTCAATCAAACATCAACCCAATATACCAACCACTGAGCAACTGCAATTCTGAAGGCAGCATTTAAAACAAACAGGCACCCCACCACACAGCAAAAATCACACACCCCCACAAGAAACTAGACCAGATCTCAACAACAACAGCCAGTCAGCCAAACAACCTGAAACCAGACCATGACTCAGAGGCAACCATACACCATTTGCATCACACAGATGATACTTAAACATCAAGGACTATGGCCCAGCAACAACAAACAGCCCGAAACCAGACCATGACTCAGAAACATCTGGACAAATAACACCCACACCAATTTACATCACACAAAAAGGTATTTAAAAGGCCAGTGCTTTGACAGATGAGCACAATTCAAAGTGCACTGAAGATGTCCCCCAGAATGGAGACAAAACATTTGCAGCCAAATCACCAAGCTCGGAGATCAAACCAAGAGCCCAACTATACTAGTATTTTAATATGAGTTATATGAAGAATGCTATGGTCAGTTTTCATGGATCATACTACTCCCTCCGACACTGAAGGCTCTCCAAACCCCTCCTCCTTCTCCTCCTCCTCCTCCTCCTCAGATTCCTCTGACTCAGCTGCTGGGAGCACAGGCTGACACTGAATCACAACAGCTTCTGTGAACAGAGTTATTGTAAGCCACCTCTGTGAAAGGGAGGAGGTCAGTCCAGTTCATTTGTTGATAATCCACGTAGCATTGAAGATACTGTTCCACCACTGAGTTCGCAGATTCAGCCGTCCCATTGGTAGACGGGTGAAAGGCTGATGATAGTCCTTGAGATGAGCCAATTAGTTTAAGAAAACTCCTCCAAAACTTAGCTGAAAACTGCATCCCCCCTAGTCAGAGATTATCCATTTTGGTGCGCTGTGCAGTCTGTAGATGTATTTCAGAAACATCTTGGTTAGTTGCTGGGCAGACAGGAGCCCTTTGCAGGCAATACAGTGTGCCTGCTTTGAAAACAGATCTATCACAGTCCAGATGACCGTATTTCCCCTACTTTCAGGTAGGTCTACTATAAAATCCGAGGCAATTTCTTCCCATGGTTGGGAAGGGTCCACCACCAGTTGTAATAGCCCAGGGGGGGTCTCCCCAGAATTCTTTTCATGGTGGCACACACAGCACAACTCTGAACATAGTTTTCTACATCCTGTTTCAACCCTGGCCGTCAAAATTGCCGACGGATGAGGTGTAGCATTTTTAAATATCCAAAATGTCCAGACTGTTTTACATCATGGCTGTGCTGGAGCACGTTAAGGTGGAGGGTCTTGGGCAAGTACAGCTTTCCCCCTTTGTAAGCCAAACCATCCCTGCATGTTAGGGAGTTTTGATTGTCCTTGAACCATTGGTTGGTGAGGAGCTCTTGTTTTATTTTCTTTGCCCCAGGGTCATTGGGGTTTGGGGCTCTTGAAGGTGGGACTCTGTGCGGCATGAGTTGAGAAGCAGTTTGTGGAGTAGAAATAATTGCTTTATTAACCTCTTCACGCTGGCTCTTGTATTGGGGCAGTCTGGATAGAGCATCAGCTAAGAAGTTTTTTCCTCCCAGTATGTACTTTAGGGTAAAATTAAAACAGTTAATGTATTGCACCCATTGTACTTGTTTTGGGGACAATTTGCAGGGAGTTTTCAGTGCTTCTAGATTTTTGTGATCAGTCCATACTTCGAAAGGCACCTTGCTCCCTTCTAGATAGTGGTGCCAGTTTAATAGAGCCCAATGAATCGCAAAGGCTTCCTTCTCCCACACAGCCCACCTCCTCTTGCACTCAGTGAATTTTTTCGAGGTGTAGGCGCAGGGTTGTAGGATCCCACTCTGGTTCTTTTGCAATAGCACAGCTCCGACAGCCACATCACTGGCATCAGCCTGAATCACAAAGGGCTTTCCTGGGAAAGGATGCTTTAAGACCGCTTCAGCCGCAAATAGCCTTTTTAAATTCTCAAAAGCAGTTTGACACTTCATAGTCCATGCTAGTGGTTGGCCCGGATGCGGTTTTCCTCCCTCTTTGCCTGTTTTCAGTAATTCCATAAGAGGTAAGGCAATTTCATTTCAAGAGGGGACATAGCATCCATTCACGGTCGTGGGAGTTTGGCTTCCAGTAACAGTTCAATAGAGCAATCATTAGGTCAGTGGGGAAGCAGGGTGTCACATTCTTTCTCACTAAACGCCTCCGCTAGGTCCCGGTACTCACTGGGGATGAGTGGCTCACCTGGTTGAGACAGGGCAGCTATTTTCGCTAGCTCATTAGGTGGGCTAAGCCAGTGGTGGCAAACCTTTTAGAGACTGAGTGCCCAAACTGCAACCCAAAACCCACTTATGTATCGCTGGGCGGGTGTGGCCCACTGGGTGGGCATGGCTATGGTGGTCATGGCAGACTGGGTGGGCATGGCCAGCTCAATGTTGCTCCTGGGGAGGGATGCCTGTGGGGGCTGGGCAGGGTTGGGGGAGATCCAGGGGGTCTCTGGTGGGTGGGGCAGTGGGCAGGAGGGCATCTTGCTCAGCTGATGGCTTGGGGGGAAGGGGGCAGCTACACCCCATCCCAAATGCTGCCATCTCATTAAAGCAAGATGAAAACTCCAAAAAGTGACAAGGAAAAAAAAATTAAAACAGAAGAATGTCTTGCTATGGTTTTCTTCCCTGGGGGGGATGGGAGGCATGGGGGGAGGCTCTTGAGCCCCACAGCTCTTCCCAGGAGGGAGGAGGAGAGTGGGGAGGGGCTGTGCTGGGATCAGGGCTCCTTGTGCTTTCTGCTGCCTGCCTGCACTCTTCTTCCACAGATGCCACAGCTCCGCTTGCCTGGCAGGGCGGGGGTGTGCTCGCACTTGGGGATGCACATGGGGCTGCTGCCTTTCTTGCCATGCTGGGGATGGGCTGGACTGGGCTGGGCACAGAACCTCCTTGCCGCTTCTCCTGCAGACATCGGGAGTGCCCACCGCACCTACTGCTTGTCCTGGGGCAGCTGCCACTGTCCGGCACCCACCAGCTTGTTGCTGGCCAGCCGGCCATGCCAAGCTCTGGCCTCCAGCAGATGGAGTCCAAAGGGGAGTGAGAGCCATGGCTGCCCGACTCCTCTGCCAGAGGACGCATGTGGGAAGAGGCACTGCCCGGCTTGGTAAGCTATGGTCTGCTCGCACAAAGAGGAGGAAGATGGAGGAGGAGCGCTGGCCAGTGACGGGTGCAGCGCTGCCTGTGGTGGTCTGTCATGAAAATAAGACAAAGTCTTTCCTGCCTCAGGATGAGAGCCCAGAGCAATGTCCAAAGCTCCCTTTTATTTACAAGGAAATACACTCATTGGATTGAGCTCGTGTACAACAAAAAATCCTACTCTCCCATTGGCTCTGAACCTGCATGATATTCCCCCGGCTTGGTTATGTCAGCTGCATTTTAATAGCCAACAATTAACTGATTGACCTTGTGCTGAACAGGTGGTTTATCATGGCTTGTTTCAGGAGACTGAAAAACAATTGTTTCAGCTGCGCTTCTGCAGCCTGCAATAATTTCCCTACATCTCCTCCTTTTTTGTTTAACTGCCATACAGATCTTTATGTTGATTCAACAGTTTGTAGGCGTATAACACCTCTTTCCAGGGTGGTAGTAACTGCCTACACATAAACCATAAATTTGGTAAGCATTGTATACGACAGCACAAACCAATTAGCAAACATATAACTCCAATTATGATGGGGACAATTTGTCGCACCCATCCAAAATCAGGTAGCCAAGACCATAACCAATCCCATGGATTTGTCACTGCAGAGCCAATATAAACTAAGGAATTTTTCTTTAACCATCTTTTCCATAACATAACATGAAAATCAGAAATATAAACACAACAGTGACTATGAATTAAAGCACACACACCCTCTTTTTGTGGCTAACATAATATCTAAAGCCATGTGATTCCACAATACAACATCTCTAATGTCTGAAACTTTTTCTTTTACAATTTAAAGTCTTGGTAGCTTGATTAAACATAGCTACAATCCAATGATTCAAATATATACAAATCTCTATAATTCATGGCAACTTCCGATGGTGGTATAAGTCCTCTTGCCATTTGCGTTTCAATCCTTCAGCTTATTGGACTTTGATCAAAGTTCATGTTTCTTCTGTTTCTTAAACAACCAAATGGCAACTCATTCGTTTTGTAGATTGAAGGTGCAACACATATACATTATTTCTCCAGGCTCCTTGCTCCGGTTCCTTTTTCCCCCAATTGAACTGAATCAACATTTACTTCATTACACAACATACCTAAACAAATCCCAAATATTACACATATAAAATTAACAAACATTTCAATTTTAGCTGAATGTATAACTTCCTTCTCCACATCATTTCCAAGAGTTTTCTCCTTACGCAATACAGATTGTTCATTCTGAGGTGGGTTTTCCCTTGGCATTTTGATTGTTATCCTTTGATTCTTTCGGAAATCCGGAATAGGATCGTATAACCCTTGATGCCATGGGTTCATGATATGGTCTCACACACCTGGCTGGAATCCAGACTGGACCTGTTGGAGCAAGCACAGCAGCATATCCTCGCCCCCATGTTAACAAAGGCACAAGACCATGCCAAATGGGATCAGGTGGAGTTCTATACCAAACTTTAGCCTTTTGCACCTCTAACTGCTGACCAAAATGTCGTTCCACAGCTGTGGAGTACAAAACTGAATCTAATTTTGAAATATTTAAATGATTTAAAGTAAATAAAGTTAAAGATAACCATTCCTGCAACACTGGTAAATTAGTCACAGTTCCTCCTTTTTTGTTTTTATGTTTGTCAGGAGCCTCCTTTAATGTCCTATTTGCTCTTTCTACTATTGCTTGACCTTGAGAATTGTAAGGAATACCAAATTTATGCAAAATATCCCATTTATCACAAAATTCTGCAAAAGCCGCACTGCAATATGCAGGTCCATTGTCCGTTTTAATTTGTACAGGTTTTCCCATTATTGAAAAACTTCTAATACAATGATTGATCACATGTTTCACTTTTTCTCCTCTTTGAGGAGAAACAAAAATATACCCAGAACACGTATCAATAGAAACATGTAAATATTTCCAAGGAGCAAAAGGAGGATATTGAGTAACATCCATTTGCCAAATTTCATTGGCTTTCAATCCTCTGGGATTGACACCCATAGAAGGACCGAAAACATTCTGACCACAGGATGTACACTGCTTAATGATGGCTGTGGCTTCTGACATAGAGATTCCAAATTGCTTACACAAGGCCTTTGCATTTTGATGAAAATAAGAATGACTCTCCCATGGCATAATCGTGGCCGCCAAAACAACCCCTGCTGTAGCCGCATCTGCCACTGCATTGCCTTCTGAAAGCCATCCAGGAAATGGTTGATGACTTCTAATATGAGACACATGTAAATAATATCTTCGGCTAGCTAATAACTGCTGCAGTGTAAGAAAAAGAGAAAATAAATTGTCCTCCACACTGGGAGAAACATAAGCATGAGAAAGATTCTGAATAACATTAGCAACATACAAACTATCAGTAATTAAATTAAATGCTTGATCTTTAAACAATTGCAAAGACAAAATTACTGTGGCTAACTCTGCCTTTTGTGCAGACTTCTGAGGAGGGGTAATTTTCGTTTTCCATTGGCCTTTTTCCTGCCAGGCTACAGCACCCCACTGTTTACCTCCATCAGTAAACACTGTAAGAGCATCAGAAAGAGGCCACACTGAAATTAAGGAACGAAGAGAAAAATGCTCTTGTTGTAACAAAGATATTCTCGGGTCAATTGGAATGTGATATCGATACTTACCCACAAAATCTGCCAGCGCTAATTGTAATTCAGACGAAAAAGATAGACTATTTTCCCAGCCTTTCAAAGAATGAGGAACTACTATTACCACCAAGTCTAAGCCTAACATTTGCATACTGCGATGTCTTCCTCTAACAATAAGTTGAGCATATAAAGTGTTAATTGAACTGATCGTTTTTGGCTGAGAATTGCTCAAATGAATCCATTCTATAATAAACAATTTGTCATTGAAGTCTGAAACTTGGCATAAAATCCCAGTAGGCAATTTACAGGTATTTAAAATAATTAAAGACAAAGGAATATTATCTTGACATTGGTCAACCCAAATTTTACTCAAAGAATTAGAAACTGTTTGAAACACCTGTAGTTGAGCTTCGTCCAGAACTATTTGATCTGTTGGTTGTCTACCCAGTTTCAAGGCACAAAACAACGGTTGTAATACAGATGTGGGAAGACCCAAATAAGGCCTAATCCAATTAATACATCCCAGTAATTGTTGTAATCTTACATAAGAAATGGGATTTTCTTTCTTCCATTCCGGTAACATGGGATGAGAATATGCTTGCATCAATTTGTGCCCTAAGTATGTAAATGGTGGAGAAGTTTGAATTTTTTCTGGGGCTACTTCTAACCCATATTTCAATAAACATTGACTTAATTTATTAACCATTGAAGCAGTTATAATAGGAGATGCTATTAAAATGTCATCCATATAATGATAAACAATAGCCTTAGGAAATGCATTTCTAAATCCTTCCAAAGCTTGATTTACATATAAATGACACATGGTAGGACTATTAAGCATTCCTTGTGGTAATACTTTTCATTGATATCTACTGGTGGGTCTCTCTGCATTCAAAACTGGTACTGTAAATGCAAATAATTTTCTATCTACTTTACACAAAGGAATAGTATAAAAGCAGTCTTTAAGATCAATAACTCTAATTTGATAATCATAAGGAATCAGATTAGGATTAGGCATTCCACATTGAACCGGTCCCATTGGTTGAATAAAAGTATTAACCGCTCTTAAATCATGAACTAATCTCCATTTGCCTGATTTCTTTTTAATAACAAAAATAGGAGTGTTAAATGGACTTGTCGTGGGTTCAATATGACCTGCTGTTAATTTCTCTGCTACTAAGTGATGAAGAGCTTCCAATTTTTCCATTGGAAGAGGCCATTGTTCAACCCATACTGTTTGTGTTTTGTCCCATTCTAGTGGTAAAGCTGTTTTTGTGATGTTCATTTTAATCTTGTAATTTTATAACTGCATCAAACTGTTCTAACAAATCTCTTCCCCATAAATTAACATGAATTGGCAAAATCACTGGTCTTAATTTAGCTGTTCTGTTTCCTCTTTCCGTTGTCACTTGCAACCAACGGTGACTTTGGCGAGCAGCTTGAGAGCCACCCACACCCCACACAGACGGTGCAGAAATGGTTGGCCACTCCGGGGGCCAGTCAGATGAAGCTATGACTGACACATCAGCTCCAGAATCTAAAATTCTAAAAAAAGGCCTCCGGTTAATAAAACAAATTTGCCTAGGTTTCTCCTTTTCTAAATTTTTTATAATAGCTAAGATTTGAGGATCCACGGTATCTGTAGAGCCAAACCCTCCAGTTCCTCGAATCCGATCAGAATTCCCTCCAGGTGTTACATAAGAAAGTAGTATTAATTGAGCCACGGAGTCCCCTTTACTTGCCAATTGAGGAAATTTCACCATTATTTGAATCATAATCTGTCCTAAATAGTCTGAGTCAATTACTCCAGGAATTATGTGAAACCCTTTTTTCGCTGCTGAGGAACGAGGAAGGATTAAACCTACTGTTCCTTTAGGCAATGGTCCCCAAAGTTGAATTGGCATACAAGTCACAAGGTCAGGAAAATCCAAATTAATATCTTGCTGATTAATCAAATCTATACCTGCACTACCCTTGGTGGCTGTGGGAACGTTCTGAACAAACAATTTTTCACAAATAGGTGCAGTGTTGCCCTTATAACTTTGTTCATTTTGGCAACAAGCAGCTTTACTTCCTGAGCTAGCTGCTAGCCCGCATTCCCGTTTCCCGAAGTATTAACATTTCTACATTGGTTTGCCCAATGAAATCCCTTCTTGCATTTTGGACAAGGCTGTTTCGGGCGAACTCCAGATTTATTATTTCCCTGTCTACTTCCAACACTATTCCCTCCTCCAGGAGCTCGACATTGTGCCTTAAAATGACCAGGTTTCCCACAGTTGAAACAATTACCCGTTTGTTGACCAAACTTTCCTTTTTGCAAAGCGTTAGCTAAAGCACTCATATTCCACACCCCTGTTCCCACAGAGGAACATGCTCTTAACATATCTGCTATTCCATAAGTTGGTTGACTCACTATATTAGTTAGAGCTTTTTTACAGTCTGCGTTTGCAGCTTCGTAAGCCAATTTCAACAAAAGCTCTTGAACTGCTTCTGCATTATCAATTTGTTTCTCAATAGCCTCTTTCAATTTATCAATGAATTCTGGATAAGTCTCAGTTGGCCCCTGTCGGACATTAGTAAAAGACTTAGTGGGTTTGCCTGACTGAGGTACCCTTTTATACACACTTATCACACAACGGCCAATTACAGGATAAGCGGCATCAGGAATTCCTCCTACTTGTTGTAGAACAGTGGCAAATCGACCAGAACCATAAATTTGATCTGGAGTGTAAGCCCCTCCAGAGTTGTTTCCAGCTACAATAGCGTTACGCTGATATTCAGAATCCCAAACTACATACTGTGCCAGTGTTAAAAGCATTCTCCACAAATCCTTCCAATCTTGTGGTACCATATTATATCCTGTAGATATCCCTTCTATGGTCCCTTGCACAAAGAAGGAATGCAATCCTGTCTCAGTTATACTTTTCCTAATTTTTCTCAAAATAGAAAAAGGCAACGGCTGCCAACGATATTGCCTATTTCCTTGACCGTCTATATCCACCATTAAGGGAAAAGCCTCCAAACCTTCTACCAATTCCTCCGGTGACAATAACCCTTTCCCTTTGTTGTTGTTAACTGCGAAGTCGTGTCCGACCCATCGCGACCCTATGGACAACATTCCTCCAGGCCTTCCTGTCCTCCACCATCCTCTAGAGTCCATCCAAGCTCATGCCTACTGCTTCAGTGACTCCATCCAGCCACCTCATTCTCTGTCGTCCCCTTCTTCTATTGCCCTCAATCTTTCCCAGCATTAGGCTCTTCTACAGTGAGTCCTTCTTTCTCATTAGGTGACAGCCCCTCAAATATTGGAACACAGATTGGGTGAGACCTGGCTCAAAAAACAGCAACTGTGAGAGGGACCTTGGAGTCCTAGTGGAGATGCCTTGACTATG
>JAKJMR010003881.1:0-12029 GCA_024449315.1 Daboia siamensis | reverse complement strand
CCCCCCCCCCTTTTTTTTTAGTCATCAATTTTTTGACACCTTGCTAAGCACTGGTGGTACTCGAATATTGTCATGTCTTAAAAGTGATAGAAACTGTGAAAAGGTTGAAAAGCCTTAGATTAGGGGACTGGAGGATAAAGAGTACAATGAACAGTTTCAGAAACTAGGTATGTCTAATCTAACAAAGACAAGGACTAGAGGTGACATGATAGCAGTATTCCAATATTTGAGGGAATGCTACAGAAAAGAGTGAGTCAAGCTATTCTCCAAAGCACCTGAGGACAAGAAGTAATGGATGGAAGATGATCAAAGAAAGATCTAACCTAAAATTAAGGAAAAAATTCCTGACAGTAAGAAAAATTAAACAGTGGAAAGGCTTGTCTTCAGAAGTTGTGGGTGCTCTATTACTGGAGATTTTTAAGAAAAGAGCCTTTTTCCAGAATAGTATAGATATACAGTCTGAGGGATCCTTGGTGGTCTCTGTACTTGGTGGTTTTCTTGCAGATATTTCACTACCAAACCACATTCGTGGTGAGGAGCTGTTTTGTCTTTTTGTTTCCTTTTGGACTTTTAGATTGTTTTTTTTAGTAGTATGTAGATGTTGTTTATCTCTATATGCCTGTTGATGGCCAATGTATCTGATTGCCAGGTCTCCAGGAATTCTCTGATGTTTTTGGACTTGGCTTGATGTAGAATGTTCACAGTTTTCTGTTGAAATTATGGTTGAGTGTCTATATGCTGTGAAATTAAGGAGGTTTAAAAACACTTCCCTACCAACAATCAGCAGACATTTGAGCAGAGATTAACATTAAGATTAACACTAGACCAATAATCAGGAAGTAAAGAATACTTGAATGAAGGAACTAGTAATGCGGACAAACATAAAAATAAGAACAAACCTAATTCCTTCCTAATACTGACAATGTTACAAAGTTTGGTAATAAAACCTCTGCAAGAAAACCACTAAACTCAGAGAGTACCAAGGACCCCACAGTTCAATTGTACCACTTCTAGGATATGGCAACATCCGAGTACCACCTGTTGCCTAGCAAGGTGTCAAAAACGTAATGACCAAAAAAAAGAGGAAAAAAGTGATGAAGTACAGGTAGTCCTCAAGTTACAACAGTTCGCTTAGTGACTGTTCGAAGTTACAATGGCACTGAAAAAAGTGCCCCCCAAGACACCTGCTTGCTTGCCCGCCCGGCGGCGCTCTTCCTCCTGTCCAAGTTTTTCATTGTTGTGAGCATTTCTGTTGAGGATTGGCAGCAGGGGTGGGGTGGGAGGGTGTTTGGTTTTTATTCCCCCCCCCCTCTGCTGGGGTTGCAGCAGATTTTGGTTACTTCATATGACCCTGGGACACTGTGACTGTCATAAATATGAATCAGTTGTCAAGCAGTTGTTGTTTCTTTTCACTGTGTACTGTACTGTATATTGTTGAAATGACAATAAAGTCTACTACTACTACTACTGCTACTAGATCTGAATGTAAATCACAAGACCCTGGGGATGCTGCAACTTTCCAGCTGATCGGTGCTTCTTCTGGGCTCAGCAGACGTGCTGGGATCAACGCCGAGCTCCAGCTGGAGCCTGGCACTGATCCTGGTGCATCCACTGAGCCCTGACAGCCCCGAAGAAGCGCCTATCAGCTGGAAAGCTGTGTTAATCCTGGCGCTTCCGCTGAGCCCTAACAGCCTGCAGATCCAGCAATCTCTCGCACAGGCTTGTGCGATGCTGCCACTGGTTCAGCTCATTCCCCTCCCCACTACCACTTTTCTAGGATGGTCGTGTACCACCTGCCAGGTGCCAATGTACCACAGGTGGTACCCGTACCACTGGTTGAAAAGCCTTGGACTAGAAGACCTGAAAGGTCCTTTTTAATGCTATTATTCTGCTATTCTGATAATTTACAGGTAGAAAGTAAATAATATATGACAAGAAATAAGAATAAAATATAGAACATGAATGTACAAGGTTAAAAGTACAATAATAATGCAGTATAATAAGATAAAATAAGATAATGAAAGATCCAGCAAAAGGGGTAGCACCAAGTAACTACAGATCATTTACCTGCTTACCAACATCTTTGAAATTGCTAATTGGTATGGTAGCTGATGCAGCCCAATAGCATATAAAAAGAAGCCACCAAGCTGTGTATATTCCTCCTAGTGCAAACAGAAATAAGGCCTGAATGTTCTCCATCATATAATCAGTCACTTGCAACCTATTTGCTTTTAGTTTGTTTTGTAAAAGTTCTATTGGTTTTTTACAATAACATCCTTGGTGCCTGGTGTACAGAGTGTTGTCTTGGTTCATAATTTTTTTTAGAAAAAAATACAATTAATAATAATTAATAAACAATCAATGTTAATTAATTTTTGTATTTCCATAATTAGTATATCAGTTGTAAATATATTTCCTAGCTCTTCTCTTTACCCAATGATATTCTCCTTCTATAACATTAAACAAATATAATTTCTAATATTTAACATTTTCCCTATTTACATGATCAATTAAAAACATTTTCTTCTATATTTATACCAACAATAATAGCGTCCTTATATGGCTTTTTTCCCCCAGCTTGGTTATTTTCCTAAGAATCATCTTGTTGATTTACCACATATCTTATTTTCATAGATCTTGTTTAAGCTCAATTTCTCCATAATATTCAAACAATTCTTATCAATCATATTTTCACAGTATTTAACTTCTAAGTATCTAAGTTTTCCCTTTAAATATATCATCCCAGTATTTTCATATTTCATATATTATAGAAATACTATACTACTTATCTATCATAACATCTATCCATAACATCTTTCTAGTCAGATTATATTTCACCTATTTGTAGAAATTAATTAAATCACTATATATTCTTTTATTCAGAATTCTTATTAAGCCTAATTTCTCCTCAATATTTCAATCCTAAATCTTTTCAAACTTAATTTGTCTGTAAGATTCAAACTTTCCCTTCACTTACAATATCCTAATATTTTTACATTTTATATCTTATCAAAAAATACTATATTACTTATATCTCTTATCCTACTTATTCTAAAGTCCCTTCATAACCATTTATTTATTTAGCCATATTCAAACAGGTGTTTACTCATATAATATTCTATGTAGTAGGGCAAATCCAGGCTCTTCAGCCCATCTCTAATCTTCTTCCTTTGCCAAATTGTTTTCCAAATTAATATTTTCAACTTCAGTTCTTGTATTTTTGTAGTTATTGTTAGGAGTAGAGGATACATAGTAGATAAGATGTGTGCTTTTTGTCTCCCAAACAATGATTCTCCTAGCAGTGTCCATTTTATTAAGTCTTCTTTCTTCTCAGGTTTGGTTTGACGTTCTAATGCGTAAGGTATCTTTTCCATATTTATCGTTGTCTCTAATCTTATAAGTTTTTTCTTCTTTGTATTAAGCTATAATTCTCTTCAGTTGTAACTTGACCAGTCAAATCATTTTTTTCTAGTTCACATTCTGTTGTCTGGATTGTTTGTTCATTCTTTACCATCATTCTTTGAATGGTTTTTGATTGTAGATTTAAGTTAAAAGTATATTCACTTATATTATCAAAATATATTTAATCTCCTCATGGTTTAAGTCTATTGTAGTTTATAGTCTGTCATAGCATTACATAAATTTCATCTTGGAAAGTATCTGTCTTGTCTTGAAGTATTTCTAAAGGTCTTTGATCTTTGAAGCTAAATCTTTCAAGAACAGATATTGGGTGTGGTTTTCTATCATTTTTTGATGAGTGTGTCATATCCATGTTGTCTCCCCCTTTCAAGTAGTCCATCATAAATGCCATAGTCTCTGTAATTAACTATGTCCAGCTAACCAAAACTCGACACAGTCCAGTTTTGTATAGTTCTTGTTGTTATATATAATTTTTGTAATCCACTGTAATTTTCAGTTGTCAAAGTTTCAGTAAAGTCAATGTTTTGTAACAACTTTTTTTTCAGGACTTAATTGTCAATTCAGTATAATTAACCAGCTTAAATCCTTCCTGTATCTTCCCTTCTCAATACTTTATCATAGATCAAAGTTTTTAAACAGTTCATAAATTTAAACCACAATCAGAACATTTCTTTTCCTTTAAACACTTTCCAATCTTGTAGTCGGCCCAATATACAATCTCTTCTCTGTTCCTTAGCAACTATCTTCTTGAAGGTTATTAGAGTTCATGGGAACAGATTTATTATTCTTTGTTTTTGGGCCTTATCTTTAGTATGCTATAATCTCCTTGTCCACTAGATGTCAGGAAATATTTATTTTCCGGCTCTTTCAGACAAAAAGTTCTTATTATTTTTCTGTCGTTCAATCAAAATCCTTTAGAATATAATCTTAGCAGTTTGTTTTAGTTTCTAAGTTTGATCGGATTATAGTATTTTGAATTTAATTTCAGAAAAGTTCTTTTCTCCTTAAAGGTTAATTCGCCACTTCTATCTATAGGAAATGGGAATGTAAT
The DNA here is from genome assembly GCA_024449315.1 of Daboia siamensis. Taxonomy (NCBI): domain Eukaryota; kingdom Metazoa; phylum Chordata; class Lepidosauria; order Squamata; family Viperidae; genus Daboia; species Daboia siamensis. The sequence continues at coordinate 7,558 of JAKJMR010003881.1, read as the reverse complement.
CCCCTCCCCTCACTTTCGGAGGTTGTTTGCTTTGGGGATCTTTCCCAGGGACTAGTTATAAAATAAGGGAGAGAAGATCAAATACTCTCACCAGTTCCAATCACGCTGTTCACTGTTGTTCTTGGTAGTGCTCTTGGACTTCGGATGCAGTAGCTTGGGCTAGACACTGGTATGCAGCTAGCCTTTCTCCTGTCGGGTTTGGAGGGCTTTCCCCAGATCAAACGAAGTGATTTCCATCACTTCATGATCAGCGGGACACCCCTCCTTTGCAGTCATCTCTCCGGGGTAACTTCAGACCCATCTAGGGTCCCCAGGCAGGCCAAAATTAGCCTTGGGGAGCATAGGTCCGTTCTCATGCGGTCATACTGTATGAGTGGAAATCTGAAGTCTACTCAGAAGGTGCTTTTATTATAGTAGTTTATTTTAATCAAGTTGATTTAAAAGCAACTCTCCTCCATTTCCATCAATATGTGGACTTTTCAAAAGGAGGAGAGAATACACTGGATTTTTGCTTATTCTAACATCAAGAATACATTCAAAGCTATCCCACGTCCTCACCTGGGCTGTTCTGACCATCTCTCTCTGTATATAAGCCTTTATTACTTAGAGAGAAACAAACACTGAAGGAGTGCTTGGGCAGAGAGAGCTATAGAAGTATTACAAGATTGCTGCCAGAATCCATTTATATTTCATTTCTTCTGTGCAAAACCCAAAGCTCACCTCCCCCTCCCTTGGATTCTGCCATTCCCAAGGAGGAGAGGGAATAAACATAATAAGCATGGGGGTTTATTGCTTCCACTTCCTTTCCTTAGGTGTAACTTTTTGTTTATTTCGCCTGCCTGTTACCCATAACAATAAGATCAATGAGAGGCATTCTCCCTCTCATCTTACGGGCAACTAAGAAAGGGGGTGGGGGAATCTGGTTTGTTTCTCTGGATGGAATGTGAAGGGGTGGGATTGATTCTGCTATGGATGGACTGATGTTTCTCCTTCTCCCATGAGGGGCTTACCACCTGGAACTTGGCTGATCCAGAACTGAATGAATGAACTGAGGGATATAGTTTGCTTGGGGATACTTTAAAAATATCGATCTGTGAGGGGATTCTTCAGATCCTGACTATTATACCCTCTATCATCTATATTTTAGTAAAAGTTCCTGCTTGGATAATCTTGTCTCCAAGAGTCTTTCTTTCTTAAGATGTGGATTGAAGTGGATTCTGACAATTGCTTTGAGTGCATCGATTGGGACATGTTTAAAGAAATGACAACTGATAACCAATATATAAATGTAGAGGAGTATGCCATCACTGTGTTTGCATATATTCATAGGTGCACTGAGGATATCTATGTCCTTAAAAACATTGTTGTGAGGGCTAATGAAAAACTATGGATGACATAAGAGGTTTGCAAGATATGGAAAGCTCAGAATGTGGCTTTTAAATCCAGCAATATACTGGCACTTATAACTGCTAGAGCCAATTTGAAAAATGCCACAAAAACCGCAAAGCAAGCCCATTGTCATAAAATTTAGAACTTGTTCCAGGACCCTACAAACATCAGGTGTATGTGATAAGGCATCCAGGCCATTACAGACTATAAGGTGACTCCATCATGTTATAAGGATGACACAAACTTTTAGAATGACCTGAATGTGTTTTTTGGAAGATTTGAGGCATCAAATGGCACCTTTGTGAGGAAAGCTGTGCCTCATCCTGACAAGCAGAAGCTTAGCTTTGATGTTACCTCTGTCTGGAGGACATTGCAAAAAGTTAACATTTGGAAAGCAGCAGGCCAGATAATACTGGCTTGTGTTCTTACAGATATTGCAGCAAGTAGTGGTCCCATTGTGTTTTAAGACTGCCATTATTATGCCAGTGCCAAAAAAGTCTACTATTACATGTCTTAATGATTAGTCCTGTTGCACTTACATCCATCATTATGAAATGTTTCACAAGGCTGATAAAGGACATTATTGTATCCAGCCTCCCTATAGCATTTGACTCACTCCAGTTTCCTTACTGACAAAATCACTCTACAGAGGTTACTATTTCTTTTATTTGCCACCTGACTTTGACACATTTAGAGGAAAGAAATACTCATATGCAAATTCTGTTTGTTGATTTTAGTTTGGCACTTAATACGATCAATCCTCAGCATTTAGTAGACAAACTGGGTCTTTTAGGCTTGATTCTTGTGCAGCTGGATTCTTGATTTTCTTATTGATAGGCCCAAGTATGTGCAACTTGGGACTAATATTTCTAACACCATGTTCTTGAACACACATTCTCCTCAAGGCTGAGTCCTAAGTCTGCTGTTGTTCATTCTGTTTGCCACCAATCATATTGTGAAGTGTGCAGATGATACAACAATAGTGGGCCTTATTCAAGACTACAAGAAGATAGAGGGTTTCATGAATTGGTGTAATAAAAACAGTCTCATTTTAAATGTAGGAAAAACAAAAAAAAAATCATTAGCGATTTCAGAAAAGGCAGGCACAGCCACACACCTCTGTATATTAATGATTCAACTATAGTATCTCGTTTCTGGGTGTGCAGCTGACAAGTAGGTTGGCTTAGTCGCTCAACAATGAGAAACTGGTGATGCCGGCGCAGCAATGCCTGCATTTTTTTTTATTGAAAAGTTTTTCAATACATTTTATCTTAAACAAAACAACCCCTCCCCACCCCCTCCCTCCCTTCCCAACCCCACCCTCCCCCCTCCCCTTCCTCCCTCCCCGATTTCCCAGAGCTAAATACAAGGTATAAAAGTAAAAAACAATCATAAACTACCATATGCTAATAACAATAAACTATTAGATCTACCGCCCTTTAGCTCTTATAAAATGACTACAAGCAATATAAATATCCCATCAATACTTATTCAAATGCTAAATGAAACTTTTTAGTCCCGTATTTATTCTGGATGTAATCAATCCATTTTTTCCACTCCACAATATATCGTTGTTGTGAATGGTCTTTCAGATACGCTGAAATCTTTGCCATTTCCGCCAGGTTAGAAACTTTTAAAGTCCATTCCTCTATAGTCGGCAGTTCTTCCTTCTTCCACTATTGCCCTATTAAAAGTCTTGCTGCCATAATTAAGTTCAGCATCAGCTTAATGTCCACAACAGTAGTATCAGTAATAATGCCCAATAAAAACAATTGGGGACAAAACTTTATCCTTTTCTTAAATATCTTCTGCATATTCCACCAAATTTTAATCCAAAATGCTTTAACCTTTTTACAGGTCCACCATATGTGAAAGTACGTTGCATCTTCGCCACCACACCTCCAACATTTAGGCTGGTAATTCGGATACATACTTGCTAACTTTTGGGGATCTAAATGCCACCTATAAAACATTTTATAAAAGTTCTCTCTTAAATTTTGAGCTTGTGTAAATTTTACGTTTCTCACCCAAATCTTTTCCCAAGTATCCATTGTAATAACTTCCTGAATGTTCTGTGCCCACTTTATCATACAATCTTTAACAGTTTCTGTTTCTGAATCAATTTCTATCAGTGCAAGATATATCCGTTTGATATATGCTGGACCCTGATTTCTAATTTGCTTTACCAAATTTTCATCATTCATTAAAAAACCAATTTTCTGATCTTCTTTCCACCTGGCTTGTAGTTGCCCATACTGAAACCAGGTTTGAACAATCTTTTCTCCTCGTAAAAAATTATACGGCTTCAAACACCATACATTCCTCTCCAAACTTAAGATTTCCTTATATGTAGTCACATCATGTTTGAACCCAACATTTATGTTCTCTATTGCGTGTTTCGGTATTGCCCATAAATGTATCTTATAATTTAACTTATGTCTATGCTTTTTCCAAACTCGCAACAAAGCATGTCTTAAAATATGCACCTTAAATACATTATCTACCTTCTTATCATACAATAAGTATGCATGCCAACCAAATAACAAATTATGACCTTCAAGATTTAATAATCTCCCTTGTGTTAAGTTAATCCAATCGCTTATCGCTGATAATGCAGCAGCTTCATAATATAATTTAAAATTGGGCATTTTAAGACCACCTCTTTCACGCATATCCTGCATAATGTTGAATTTAACCCGTGGCTTTTTCCCTGCCCAGACAAATTAATTAATACCTGCCTGGATTTTTTGTGTCACATGAGAAGAGTACATCTTCCTTCCCCTGTCCTTACCACTTTATATAGAGGGACAGTCAAGAGCATCCTGTCATATTGCATTACTGTCTGGTTTGAAAGCAATACTGCTTTGGACAGGAAGGTTGTGCAGAGAGTAGTGAGATGGCAGAAAAGATTACTGGTAGTTCACTTCCTTCTATCCAGGACATAATATATAAGTGCTGCTTGAGTCAGATCTGCAGTATTATCAGGGATACTACACATTGTGTCCATGACCAATTTTCCTTATTACTTTCTAGAAGGAGACTTCATGGTATCCAAAGCAGAACATCAAGATTCAGTCACAGCTTTGTTCCATATAGTGTCAACCTTGTGAACATTCAAGTTTTCTCTCTCCGCTACGTATTTAAAATGGATAGTGACAGTACATACACATACACATATATGTATATAGCATGTGTATATGTGTGTTATGTATGAGTATATATACTTTTTTTGAGACCAGGAAACAGATTTTCATTTTTATGTGTGTCAATGTGCTCACAGTAAAAAATGACAATAAAGGTTATCTTATCTAAAAAAATGTAGTTTGGACTCAACAAATATGCCAAGCTTACTATTAAACACGGAAAAATAGTGAAAACTGATGGAATCAAGATGCCCTATGGAAATAACATCAAGATCTGAATGAAGATGATCATTATATATACCTGGGCATTTTTCAAGCTGACAATATAAAAAAAAGGCTAGAAGTGAAAATATGAAGAGGCCTTCAGAGAGAATGAGTACCACCTGAGTGGTGCCATACTTCATATGAAAAAAAATGAAAACTGTTGGGAAAAAAAGTAGGCTGCTCAAATGTGTAATTATATAGTTCAACCAGTTAAATATAAGAACACTACATCATTTTGGCACTTTTCCAAAAATTTATCTCAGAATGTGTAGGGTACTACGCACTATAGACCCCACTGAATTAATTTATTTTACACATCTACACCTAATTACATGTTTATCTGACTTGTGTCCCTTTCCAAAATCTTCATGAACTTTTCTTGCAACTGAAGAATGGAAAATCCACAAGATGGTGGGGAAATCTTATCCCATTTGAACATCTAAAGATATTTTAAATTGGTGGGTGCCAGGACTGAAATTTTCTTTATTCGTGGTGATAATTCCATTTATATGATCAAAAAATGCAGACGTCACGGTGGAGCGGAGCATGCTAGGGACTTTCTCCTGAAGCCGACAGCTCTGTTTGCCGCGTTTGATGGCAAATCAAAGCCATCCTCGAGCGGGAAAAGCCTGGGGAAAGTGAGGGGAGCATTCCAGCTCTGAAGCAGAGTGCAACTGTGAAGGGAAGCTGAAGAACTCCCTGGGATCGGACGCGTCTAGAAGATGCCTGTAATGGCGTCCCGGAGACGTGACTTGCTGTAAACTGGAAGCTAGAACATTCCGGTAATCTTATCTGTTCTAAACCGCGATCTATTCTAACTTTGAATAATATGAGGAAAGCGAACTGGAAGTTCGTTCTTAAGAGTTTGGACTCAGCTGATGTGAACTAGCACGAGTGGAGAAAGTGGCAAGGAAAATAAAAGGCGAACTGTTACCAAGTGTTTGACAGCCGATTGGAGAGGTTTAATTTTTGGAAATAATATTCTCTTTGCTGCTGCTTACAAGACAAGATTATTTTGACCTGTGTTGGGAAAGGATACCGACAGATTTAAACTTTATGCTTATTTTTTCTCTTTCTCGGAACAGAGACCAGACGCCATTTGCATGAACTGTCAAATTTGATCTGCTTGCTGTCTTCTAAACAAAGTTGTGATCTCTACTCCCATCTAGTGATTAAACGACTAAACGAACTTATCCTACAATTTAACTTTAATTAATTATAGCTCCTTTTTTTAGGAATTATTTTCTGGAATTAGTTTGGTCATTGGCTATTAATTTTTATTTGTAGTTAAATATTAATATTAATCCGACTGTTTAATCAAACTTATATTGAATAAGTTTATTATTACTAATAGTGTGTAAGATTGTTATTATTAGTTATTAATATTAAGCTACAAAAGTAAGTAATATTAATATTAGAAGCTGAAAATACCTTATTTAAAATATATTGAAATTAATAATAGGTTAATTATTATAACAACTTAATCTATTTATGTACCCTTTTTGTCTTTAGAATTACATTAGAATATTAAGATAGTGGAATTCGAGATTAGGAAGGCAAAAGGAATGTATTATTATTGTGAAACTGAATGATATAGATAGGAGAAGGTGGTGGTGTACAATTGGCTGGAGAGACATTTTAGAATTCCTAATGATGGCAACAACTACCACCACCACATCCCTTAAAAAGAAGACACTTACAGCTTCTTCCTCACCCGTGACAACGATTCCACGGATGCTGAAGAAAGCTGCAGAAGATATCCCAGTTGTAAGCCAATCCTTAACTATACCCCAAGAATGGCAACATATGCTTAAATCAATACAAGATACGGTTCTTAAGAACCAAGATACCTTGGTCAATAATCAAGAATCTACATCTAAGGTTCTGGAGGAACTAAAATCGAATGTGGCAATATTGACAGATGAAACTAGACAATTTCATACAAGATTTGAGGAAATACAGAATATTTTAATTAAACATGAAGATCAACTACAAATTATAGAAACGAAAATCGCCAAAACTGATGAGAAAGTGGGGAAGATGGATGCCCATTTTGCCAGAGTCAACAAACGATTGGAAAAGGAGATGGTGATGCTGGAAATGGATAAATCTGGGAACTTCCTACGTTTCCAAAATATAATGGAAGAAAAAGAGGAATGCCTTCGAGAAGTGATGGGAGAAGTTATGGCTGGGATTTTGGAAAGAGACCAAACCGAGATATTAAGAGATGTGGACGAAGTTTATCGCATTTATACTAGTTATGCCAGACGTAATAATCTACCCAAAGAAGTGCATATCCATTTTACTAAAAAGTTAATTCGAGATGAGATACTCCAGAAAACCAGGCTCCAAGTATTTACATAAAAAGGAAAACGTATAGCAGTACTGCCACAAATACCAAAGAGAGTACGAGATACGAGAAGAAGTTTGAATTTCTTACAACTTTTTTAAGGAAATATAAGATTCGGTACCGTTGGCTATTATCAGAAGGAATATCATTCATGTGGCAGACTCAAAGGTTTAAACTGGAGTCACTTCAGGAAGCACAGGACTTTTATGAAACACAAGTTACATTATTTGATCGAGAAAGTGAAGGAGAAACAGAAAGCAAGAGTAAGGAAGAAATCTCACAAGAACCCAGTATAGAGCAGCAAGATGACCAAGGAAAGAGGATGAATAGCAACAATAGGACTGGAGATGCAACAGGGCTACAAGTTGAAACTAGATCACAGAGACAAAAGGCCGCAGGTAAGTAAGAGTAC
>JAKJMR010003879.1:0-27953 GCA_024449315.1 Daboia siamensis | reverse complement strand
AAAAAAAAAAAGACATCAAGACACTTTGTTAAGGAGGAAAAAAAACTCCACTAACCCTGCTCAGTGTATATGGAATATTGAATATTAATTAAGAAAACCATTTTTTCCAAAAGCACCAAATTGGTCTATTAAAGGAGCTCTCCTTGGAATTGTTTGAGACTGCAATCCTAACAGGAACTAATCAAACTGCGCATTCTGGGATAACCCTTTAGTAGCACTGAAATGGATCCAGCAAAACTTTTGACAACATGCATCATATTCTTCTATTAATTTAAGTGCCCAAGAACATTAAAGATGGATGGGGGCCCTGTTCTTAGAGCCCAGTTAGTTTTTCCACTACAAAATGATTTAACTCCTCTTTCGTCAAAGCATAAGGACTTTTTGTAGTGATATTTAGTATATTTGTTATTTTTATTGATTGTTGTACATCACCCAGAGTGAGATGGGTAGCCAAATAAATATGATTGATAAATACTTTCTGTTTTTAAATAGTGATTTCCTTTTTAATGAATTCATATCAAGAGGAAAATGTAGCTCAGCTAACATTTTGTATCAAATAAATAACAACCAATCAACACCAAACAAAATGAGGCAGATGCTTTTAGGAAATTTGCAAATAGATCACAAAGGCTACAGTATTGCTTTCCAATCTTGGCCAAATATGGCCATTTCCACTGCCTGCTGTATTATGTGAGGACATGTATATATGATGCCCCAATCATCAAAAATTTTGCTCACATAATGTTTAATTGTCAATTATATTCCCTTTCTAAGCTTAGACATTTAACATCCCTACTTGAAAGAATGATCCACTTGAATCTGAATTGCAAAGTGTCCCACTTTCTTCTGAGTTCTAACCTATAAATCGCAAGTAGAACTGCCAAGTGTATAGTTAAGACACTTGATCTAAGAACCTGTTATATCTCACAGGTAAGCCTCAACAAAGACAACCAGTTTTTCTTTTTCCTTGAAGATGTTTCACTTCTCATCCAAGAAACGTCTTCATTTCAGATATGCAGGATAGAATGATTTATATTCCTTGTAGTCATCTAATTGTTAGAACTCATTCTGAGAGTTGTTGAGGTCACTTGAAGCTTATTCGATGAAAGGAAAAACAAAGTGTAGTTGCCTTTGGGGTATCTACCTCTAGGCTTTCCAATTCATTACATACAGCAAAAATTAACAAAGTGGGAGTGGATAGCCAAGGGTTGTGAAGAATGTTGAGATCAAATTCTAGTAGGAAGGCTCTGAAAGTGTTGCATCTCATTTGTTCTTGAAACAAATGCATAGGCAGATTTGTTTAAAGAAGGGATGTTCTATGAGATGCAATCAACATTTTCAGATATTTGAATAGTTATTATGTAAAGATGGAAACCCCTAGTATTTGCTGTTGCTCCAAAGACCAAGAATAACAAGTTATGTAATACAAAGCATGGTTAAATACAGATAGGTTGCAATTACTGTAATGTTTGAATGGTGCAAAATTCAATTTAGTAAATTTATAAATTCATATCAGGTTGGGTTAAAATTAGTCGGGGAAGGGCTAGCATATGCATGGTTAAGGTTTGCATTTGGGCAACTGTGGCTCGAGAAAAACATGTTGGGATTTTAGATGCTAATTATCAGTCATGCAAAATGGAGAAAAATGAAGTTTCTATTTAAGTAAAGCTAAGAAAAAAATAATTTTGAAGAATTACAGTAGAATACAGGAGATAACGGTATACCTTGAATAGTTTATTCTCAAGCTGTAACCAATTATCCTATTTTCCCTAGAAACACCACTTTGAATAGTGCAAATTTGAATAATGTGAACATTTCATGGGATTCATTAACCATCTAATCAAGAGCTATCTGTAATATGGAAAACTTCCTCACCTTAAATACAATTCAGTAATGAATAAAATTATCTTGGATGGAGATGTACTTCCTCAAAGATGTTTATATGAAAGATGGACAGCCTTATTAAGCAACAGTGTACCTTTTAATATTTAGATAAACTACCTATTTTACTTATTAGTATTAACATTAAAAAGATAAAGGTAAAGGTGAAGTTTCCCCCACACATGCGTGCTAGTCGTTTCTAACTCTAGGGGCCAGTGCTCATCTCCATTTCAAAGCCGAAGAGCCAGCACTTGTCCAAGGATGTCTCCGTGGTCATGTGGCTGGCATGACTAGATGCCAAAGGCGCACAGAATGCTGTTACCTTCCTACTGTAGTGGTCCCTATTTTTCTACTTGCATTTTTACATGCTTTCGAACTGCTAGGTTGGCAGAAGCTGGGACGAGTAACAGGTGCTCACTCTGCTATGTAGCCCTTGGGATTCAACCCGCCAAACTGCCGATCTTCTGATCGACAAGCTCAGAATCCTAACCCACTGAGCCACCATGTCCCATTAAAAAGGTAGGTTTTATGAAATTTCCTGAGAACATTTATATTTACTAGGTAAAATTTATAAAAGAAAAAGGCTATGTTTGCACTGGCCAGGCTTCCTATTTGATTTTATTTTTGTCAGCATCTGCATTATAGGCCAATTTTGGATTTTAGGAGGCATTGATTTGTATTGATAAACTATTGGAGAGATTTAACTCCTTTTAGATGAGCTTAGTAAAATGAAGGTGGTTATTTCTATGTTAACCAAAGAAGAAATGGTGTATCATACAGGATAAATAGACACGAAGGATTTTATACACGCAAGGAAGTATGCAAAAAGTATCCTAAAATGGATGTTTACTGAAACAGAAATTACTCAAGGCTCAATCCTGATAGCTTTCAATTCCTATTTAATTAAGAGTCACAAAAATGAGATATGCAGCTATACAAATTGAATGAAATACAAACCATCGATATATTAACAGATATACACCAATCAATCAAACTCTGTATACTTTATTATTCACCTTAATAGGGCAAGATTTTTAAATTTTTTACATGAAAAATGAGCAATGATTTACCTTTATAATGCCTCACATCTTATGGAGATTTAGCATTCACGTTATAGTTTATGTAACTGTTCATGCAAATTGCCAAAAAGTTTTTTTTCCCTGTTTAATGAAAAGTACCATATTTTTGCTCACTGATGCCCTCATTCTCCTAATACAGGCTTGAAAATGGAAATATATTCAATGGCAGTTCCTTTTACTGCAGTTTGTACATAACTTTGAGAAGTGTATTTTGACAGATTTTTTTTCACAAAAAAAATTGCTATCAGCTTTTGGATTATTGGAAACTCCAAAGGAATGTAATTCACATTTTCTTCTGCCAGAAATCCCTTACATTTCAATTATCCAACACAGCCATGTTTTTCACCAGAAATCCCACCGTTACTTAGCTCCAGAAAAACCACTGTTACAGGAGCAAGATCAATGAAGCAAAACCAACTGATTTTAGGAAATTATCTTTAATGTTAGTCTAGAAACATATGGGATTTTGGAAATTCTTGGAATGTCTGAAGCTCATTTATAGTGAGATGATTAAGGGGGAATCTTTCTGAATAGAGTTGCTTTTTCCCAGGAGATTCCCAGGAGAAGGACAGGGAGGAACATGGCCATTTATAAAATAAACATATTTAATTGTCTGCTTGTTTTCTATTTCTTCCACTTCCTACAATATTTCACAACCACAGTGCGATGGCCTTCAGCTCTTGTTAATAACCTAAACAGGTAAACACCCAACATGGCATTTTTTTAAAAAAAATAAAACCCTTTATGCACACATATTGCTCTTGCAGTACAGGTAGTCCTCAAATTTTGATCACAATTGGGACAGTGGTGGGATTCAAATATGTGAACTACCAGTCCATTCTGGGCCTGGGCAACAAAAAATTAGCTACTGGTTCTGCTGCAGTGGTGAGAATTGGTTGAATTCCACCACTGAATTGGCACCAGAATTTCTATTGCTAAGCAAGTCATCCCCGATTTTATGACTTTTTTTGCCACAGTTGTTAGGCAAATCACTGCAGTTGTTAAGTGAATCATATGGTGGTTAAATGAATTCAGCTTCCCCCATTTATTTTGCTCAAATGGCAATCACATAACCCCAGGGCCCTTGGGCCTGCAACTGTTGTGCATGCTGGTTGCCAAGTGTCCAGATTTTGTTCACTTGACTGTGAGGATGCTCCAACAGTTGTGAGAAAACCCATTTTAAATCTCTTTTTTCATTGCCTTTGTGACATCAAACAGCTGCTAAACACATGGATGCAAATTGAGGACTACCTGTACATCAATCTTTGCAATATAGTGAAATTATTTACAGAACAGAATAACAGAGTTGGAAGGGACCTTGGAGGTTTTCTAGTCCAACCCCCTGCTCAGGCAGGAAACCCTATACCATTTCAGACAAATGGCTGTCCAGTCTCTTCTTAAAAACTTAGTGTTGGAGCATTCACAGCTTCTGGAGGCAGGTTGTTCCACTGGTTAATTGTTCTAACTGTCAGGAAGTTTCTCCTTAGTTCTAGGTTGCTTCTCTCCTTGATTAGTTTCCATCCATTTCTTCTTGTCTTACCTTCTGTGCTTTGGAGAAAAGATTGATCTCCTCTTCTTTTTAAAAAAATAGAAGGAATTAAATAAAAATATGATATATATCCTATGCCCATCCTGTTTAGACCCCATTCTCTTCCTCTCTTGCCTCTCTCTGGAAGTCTCTGAAGTTTTCTATACAACCATGAATGGACCTCAGATGAAAAAAATGTTCTCCACCTCTACTGTACATACATCCCACATGATTCTTTAAATTCCAGTGCTGCTGTGTCACTTTGAAAGGGAGAAGCAGTGTTTTTCCCAACCAATTTTCACAAGATATTTTGATGATTGCCAAAGTTTACTTCTCTTCTTTCAGCAACCCTCTGAAATCACTTTGTACTATTTTTACTGAGACACCAGTAACATTTCTCAGGGCTGAAGCAACTCTTGTGATAGCTGCCTGCTGAAGCTGGCACAGTCTCACAAAGACACTGATAAAAGACATTATCATTTAAATATCTCCCTTCATTCCCCTCCCTCTTTCCATCCTACCTTCTCCAGAAATGTTTTCAATTATTACAGTTTTGGCCGAGGAAGACAAGATCAACCTGACTTTCAGAAAGTCTCCTCTGTTTTCTGTATAGACATTATCTCAAGGCTACAAGGGGGGGGGGGGGGGGGTGTCATTTCTCCTCTTGACTATGTCAAAGTGAGTGGCTCAAAACGCCTTCCATAACTCTACCTTATTCTCAGGTGAGACAGATTGTGCAGCTTCTGTTTGGCTCTGAAGTTCCTGGGCCAGTCACTAGGCCAAGGATGACAAATTACCTCTCTGCCTATATCTGAGCTGGGACATTTCTCTCTACAGCCTCCACCAGATGGGCCTAATTAAACTATTAGCCAATGAGCGAGGTCTGATGGCTCCATTAGGAATCCTCCTGTGCTTAAACAAACAGCTCAAAATAAATAGTTTCCTTCCAATTAAAGGACAGCTTATGTGCTTTCCTGCACATTCAATCAGCAGACTTCAAGAGCTTTCTTGCTTCTTTCTCTCTTTTATCCTAAAGCACCCAAGATCAAGGGTTTTTGAGAAAGAGGGATTACGGTGCTTGATTTGATTGGCAATCTTGCTTCAGAAACATTAACTGTTAACTACAAAACTGAAATCATGTAGGTTCAAAGTTATGATTTTGGCACTATAAATTAAATAATGCCATTCTAAATATAGAATGAACAACCTAATGCCATCTGCATTCCAAAAAACATTATTTTGAATTGCAGTCCCTTGATTTTGCTTATATCATCCAAATGTTCAAGAATGCATCTTAAGGTAAGCATCACTACAGCTCCTGGGTGCTATAGGAGAACCTGGACTCTTCTCATTCTGTTTAACCTATATACTTTTTTCTCTTCCTGGAAAGACAACAACAGTAGCCAAGCAAGAGAAAAAGTTCATTCAAGATCCATTTTCCCCCCACTGGTTCTATTCAACTGAATTCACTCAAGTGGTGGTTAACAAACACTGTGGAGAGTATGACATGTCAAATTAGCAGCTTTGCAAATCTCCTGTTAATTGTCAGCCTAATTAAAAAATTGCTAATTATAATGTTTATAACTTCAAATAACTGCTCAGCTATAAAGTACTGGCTGTCAGGTGTAAACAGGGGGACCGAATGGGGGAAAGGTGTGGAAAAGATCAATCGACATCTGTTAATTTATCAGAGGCAGTAGATTAAATTGAAAAATGGATTGCCTAATGCACTGTAAATCTGCATTCCAATAAACAGACCAATTCATTACAATGCTGCTTAATAAAATGGGAATGACCATCTTCAGTGACACCAAATGGTTTTCCTTTCCAATCAGATTTAAGCCAATGGAAGGCTATACAACTGGGCCCAGAATTTCTGTTGCTAAGAAAGGCAATTGTTAAGTTAGTCACATTCCATTTTACAACCTTTTTGTCATGGTTGTTAAGCAAATCACTACAGTTGTTGACAGTGGGGATGCTGCAATGATTATAAGTGTGAAGACTGGTTATGTCACTTTTTCAGTACCACTGTAATTTTGTACAGTTGCTAAACAAATGGTTGTTAAGTCAAGGACTCCTTATAGCCAAGCTCAAAGTTAATTTTACTTTATAACTCTTTAAAAGGTGAAATGGAGGAGAGGAGACCATAATGATAAGGTCTTCCATTTGGAACAGGATTTTGATCCCAAGATTTTTTGGCAAGAGCTTAAAAGTACCAAGAGAAGATCAGAATTAAAGTGTCAGATCTTCTGAAGATTTCACTCTCATCAGGAAAGCTCACCAACTATGTAACAAGTTTTAATCTGTGTATGGAGTTTGCAGCTGAAATTTTCAATTACACAGAGAAAAGAAAATTTGCTATCTTTGACACAATACTGATCAGCTTCATGAGCAAATGCTTCATAAACTTTTGATTAAGTAATTCCAGTACTACTCTGTTTTCTATTTAGATCACGGATGTCAAACTCGCCACGTCACATGACGTGTTGTGACGTATCATGATTCTTTTTGCATTGCCGGCAATGGGGTGGGCGCGGCTTCCATATGATGAAACCGACTCATGGGCCTGTAGTTTGACACCCTTGATTTAGATTTACAAGTTGTTAGCCTATTCAAGGGTCCTCAATACTAGAGAAAACTTACACAAAATAGCCCAGTTTAAGATCCCAGACCATGAATGACTTCTGGGTAAAGAAGAGTTGCTGCTGAGAACATATAGCACAATTTAACTACTTCTTCTACAAATGAGCTGATCAGAAAAACATCTCCAATGAGAAATAAGACATTGCCTTAAAAATCACAGAGGGACACTTTCCACATTACAGGACTTGGTGCTAAGGGAACTGGTTGTGTCATCTCATGCTGCTTTGGTGGTATTCTGATCCAAAAACCTCCAGGTTCATTGTTGCACACCACTTTCCAATTAAGATGTCAATGGGCTGGCAAGGAATCTTACCATTGTCATTTCTTTCTGATATAGGAAACCAATTGTTATTGAAACAGAGAGAGAAGATACACAGATTGTCTCCCGAGACCTATTTAAACCAAGGACTCTGTCTCTATTATAATTATCTATCTCTCTATCTGAGATAGATGATAGATAGATAGATAGATAGATAGATAGATAGATAGATAGATAGATAGATAGATTAGATAGAGATATTTTATAGGTCGATAGATGGATGGATAGATAATTGATAGCTAGCTAGCTAGCAAGCTAGATATTATAGGCAAGCTAAAGAGATGGTAGATAAATGATAGATATATAGATAAACAAAGATAGATAAATTTAATATTTATTAGATATTTTGACATAAATAGAATATAAAGATGAAAACATAAAAAGGAATTTTTTAAAAAAAGGATAAAAGAGAAAGCGGAAGAAACAATGCAGATTGAAAAAGAAGATAATGAAAGAAGCGACTTCTGATCTTCTTTACAGAAGCTATAACTTATGTTTATTATATATGGTTATATATGGTTCCTTTCTTCCAATATTCAATCCTTTTTAATCAGCAAATCCAAAAATCGCCATTTCATTTTGCCCCACCTTCAGCAAAAAGTTGATTAGAGGTTACCAGTTTTTATAAAAGAATTTATATTTTTATCCCTGACCAAACAGGTCAATTTTGCCATTTCTGCATATTCCACCATCTTAACAATTCTCTCCTCCATTGTGAATGTTTCAGTATTTCCCCATCTTTGTACACACAGTAGTCTTGCCAAATTTTTCTTAAGATCAAAAACCAAAATATAAAATGCAGTCTAAACAATGGGAGAAACAGCCAGGAATGCAAGAGAATTGCACATCTTCTGAGCAAAAAATAAATTAGTTCAACAACCACTGCCAATGTTAAAACCAAAGTCTTCTCACAGCAAACATGATTTGTCTTGGATAGTTCTGTAGTCTGATAACAAAAATATAGCATTCTACTCATCAGACCATCCCAAGAAGAAGGTCATTAAGGGTACTATTAATTCAGAGCAAAATGGCTAACAGAAAGGAGAATGCAGAAGTACGGGCAAACAGTCTCCATCACCCTGTCTGTACAAGGGCACAAAAGGTGTATAAATCTCCCTTGCAGGATCATCAGTGGCAAGGTATTGTGTCTGGCCAATGACAATATTTGTCTGTGTGGAATGAAAAGTTACTATTAAAATAATTGGGTAAAGAGAAAGATCTACTTTGAAGACTATCTTGATCCAGATCAAGAAGGTGGTGCTTATATTGTAGAACAGGGGTCTTCAAACTTGACCTTTTTATGACTCGTGGACTTCAACTGGCTGAGGAATTTTGGGAGTTGAAATCCACAAGTCATAAAAGGGCCAGGTTTTGAAGACCCCTGTTCTAGAATGATCCCCTCAGGGCCTCTCATCCAAAATTGGGTGGAAAAGCCCAACCTTTATTTCAGAAAAAAGAAAGGATTAATTAATCTAGGATTAATTTAGTGAACCATCCCAGAGACTAATATGAGCCAATATTTTGTTTTAAAAATTCACTCAGCGGATACAATTATAACAGGTAAGCCATGTAAGAACTCCTAATAAACATTTATGGAAGAAAATTTATGAAGTGATAGTTAAAGAATTTGAGTGATGGTAGCATTCCCAAAGCAACCTTATATGGAGAGAAATGATGTTCAAAACCTTTCTGCATCTCTTTCTTACCTATAACCATGCACATCTGTCTTTTTGCCTTTGTGGTGATCAAATTTTCTATCACCTTCCAATAGAAAAGAAGAATCCTTAGTGATCTCTGAGCATGGTTACAGGTAGTTCTTAACTTATGGCAGGGATGTCAAACTCAATTTCATTGAGGGCCGCATCAGCACTGCGGTTGCCCTTAAGGGGCTGGGTGGGTATGGCCTCAGTGGGTGTGGCCTACTGGGTGGGCACGGCTAGAGTGCGTATGGCCTACTGGGTGGGTGTGGCCAGCTCTACATCGTTCACATCAAGGGTGCCTATGGGGGCCTGGGCAGGAGTGGGAGATCTGAGGGTCTCTGGCAGAAGGAGGGTCTCTGGGCCAGGGCCAAGGCAGTGGGGGCCGTTCCCTCACTGTTTCCAGGATGGCTTTGTGGGCCACATGAAACCACTTCGCGGGCCGGATCTGCCCCCTGGGCCTTGTGTTTGACATGCCTGACTTACGGCCATAACTGAGCCCAAACAGATGTTATGTAAGTTTTGCCCCATTTTACAACCTTTCTTGTCACAGTTGTTAAGTGAATCACTGCATTTAGTAATAAGGTTGATACGT
Source organism: Daboia siamensis (assembly GCA_024449315.1). NCBI lineage: Eukaryota > Metazoa > Chordata > Lepidosauria > Squamata > Viperidae > Daboia > Daboia siamensis. The sequence continues at coordinate 18,211 of JAKJMR010003879.1, read as the reverse complement.
GATACATCTTACTTCTCCTTCTTACATTGCTTGTCAGAAGGTTATAAAGGGGGGGATCACTTGACACCAGGACACTGCATCCATCATAATAAGACCCAGTTGCCAAGCATCTGAATTTTAATCATGGGGATGCTGCAATAGTCATAAGTGTAAAAAACAATCATAGGCCACTTTTTTCAGTGCTGTTATAACTTTGCCTGGTCACTGAACAAAAGATTGTAAGTGAAGGACTTACCTGTATGTATGTGCTTGCAAAATTTTATTACTCAACTAGGTAACATCTTCAGTGTACACAACCAAGCACAGAAAGCACCAAGGACACCAAGCACCACTCATTGGATAAGAACTAAGCCTCACAAAGTTTATTCAATAGGATCTCTACAAGTGTCCAGGGAAGCATCAGGCTGACAGTGAGGAACATGGCACACAGCTCGTAGGAACTCAAACTGTGCTGCTTCCAATGGTTTATTTTGCTTATAAGCACCCAACAGAGCTCCATAAAGGAGAGAACTCAGCCTTTTTGCCCTGAATAACTTAACTGCAACAAGGATTAAATTGGTGCTGCTGTGGCCAGTAAATCAAATTATGGCATTGGAAACCCTCTGCACTTAAATAGTGTTTTCTTCCAAGCAGTGAAAATGTTCAAAAAAATTGCCTAGTATTTAAGGTCCTGGTCTAGTTCAGTGTGGAGGCCATTTATTTTCCAATTATGAAGGCAGCTGGCACACTTCATAATGAATAGGACTATTTCTGCTCTGGAATAATTCTAATTGAGGAATCCTGGGGATTGTAGTCCACACAGCTTAAATTTGCTGAGGTGGAGGAACACTGGTTTATTGGACAATATCTGCCAAGTCCGTGAAATCAGGACTACAGGCATTTTAAATGAATATGGGTTTATTGTAAGCTAATGTTCTCTACAAGAATCGGAACTACAAATTGTCAAATCAAATGGATGGCAGATAAGAGTTAATGGAATTCAAGGTGGGTAGGACTTAATTTTTTTGTGGATGGCTGACATATTTGGCACCTCCATAAGTCTTCCTCTGCTCATCTGCTACATCAACAGAGGATGAAACTCTTTTTTTGGTCAGAACGTTAACAACAGAGTTGTTTAAAAAACAGGGAAAGAGAAAGGAACAATTAGGCACTCTTGTTCATTTCCTGCTGAGATAGGAGAAGCAGAGACACCTCCAGAGGTTACATCTAATCAACATGACATTGTTTGATGTGTAGTTGTACCTGTCAGTTTAGCCTGCAGGTTTTCTATACATATTGAATCAAATGCTGCCTTTGTATTGATGAAGGTGTCAAGACGGCAACATTGTGTATTGTATTTTTATAATATTTTATGTACAAACTATGTTATATATTTTTATTTTATTAATATGGTACCATAAGCTGATCCTGTAGTAAGATGGACAGCCAATAAAAACTAATAAATAATAAAATAAAATAAAATAAAAAAATAAGCAAAGATTGGCAGCTAGAATATTTTGATATATATGATGCAGCATAATATACTGATCAAAGACTGAAGGAAGTACTATGTTGTGTTATTATAGATTTGTTTCCTTTGGGTTTTTCCCCCACCCTTCTGAGTTAACTTTATTGTTGGAATGGAATGTTGTTTCCCAGCACAACCTTTTTATCCCTCTAAAGGCTTTTTAACAGCCTATATTTCCAGTCTGAAAACATTTCCCATGAGAAATGTTTTCTTATTATGTCTATCCTGGGACATAACCAAAGGGAACCAGGGAGATTTTTGGACAATGAAACAGCATGCTGGCTGGGGAATTTTGGGAGTTGAAGTCCGTGCATTTTAAGGCTGAAAAACACTGATCTAAATCATCTCCTCCTGCTCTCTTCCTTAAAGCAAAAGGAAAAAAAAAGTGATATTCTCATGAGGGTGCATTTCACCAGAAGAAAAGTAAAAGGTGGAGTAGCAAAAGAGAAAAAAGATGTTCCACAGATATTCTGTCTCCACAGGAGACCTGAATATGATTCCTAATTTGTTGGTAATGCCATTCTCACAGAATTTTAAAAAAATAAGAATCAAGAACTGGACACAGAAATTTGTTTCTTGTTTTTAATACCTCCCCATTGTTGTGATTGATTGGGAAATCTCTTTCTCCATAATGAACACTTTCTCTGGCACTCTTTTTCAGTGTCTAGTTCAAACACTCAGAAAAACTCCAGACACTGGAGACACTTACATACTTTGGCAATGAAACATCTGCAGGCAACAATAACAAAGACCACCAAAGGCTCAACAATTAAAGCATTTTCAAAGAGAAGTAAAGGGATATCACAGATTCTTAATCCTTGTATTTTTGCAACGAGTGCAGCCTTTTTCCATCAATGTCTTCACTGGAATGATATCTTCCAGAATTGATCTAAAACTTTAGGGATTCCGGAAGACTGAGCATAAAACATTCAAATAATCTCTGAATAAAATACAGTAAGGGACGCGGTGGCTCAGTGGGTTAGGACGCTGAGCCTGTCGATCGGCAGTTTGGCGGGTCGAATCCCGAGTGCCGTGTAACAGAGTGAGCGCCTGTTACTCGTCCCAGCTTCTGCCAACCTAGCAGTTTGAAAGCACGTAAAAATGCAAGTAGAAAAATAGGGACCACTACAGTGGGAAGGTAACAGCGTTCTGTGCGCCTTTGGCGTCTAGTCATGCCAGCCACATGACCACGGAGACGTCCTCAGACAAGCGCTGGCTCTTCGGCTTTGAAACGGAGATGAGCACCGGCCCCTAGAGTCGGAAACGACTAGCACGCATGTGCGGGGGAACCTTTACCTTAAAATACAGTAATCCTTAACTAATAGCTCCCGTTGGGACCAAAATTTCCATTGCTAAGGAAAGCAGTTGCTAAGTGAGTCATACTCAATTTTATACCCTTTTTTGCTACTATTAAGCATATTACTGTTGTTGTTAAGTGAATCCAGTTCCCCACATTGATGTTGCATGTCAGAAGCCAGCTGGGAAGGTCACAAATGGTGATCATATGATCTGAGACAGTGCAATTGTGATAAATAAATGGCTGTAGGTTAAGGAGTACCTGTATATCAGGGGTGTCAAACTCAATTTCATTGAGGGCCGCATCAGCATTGTGGTTGTCCTCAGGGGGCCAGGTGGGTGTGGCCTAGTGTGTGGGTGTGGCTAGAGTGCATATGGCCTACTGGGTGGGCGTGGCCAGCTCTACATTGTTGGCATCAAGGGTGCCTATGGGGGCCTGGGCAGGAGTGGGACAGATCTGAGGGTCTCTGGCAGAAGGATGGTCTCTGGGCCAGGGCCAAGGCAGTGGGGGCCATTCCCTCACTGTTTCCAGGATGGCTTCGCGGGCCGCATGAAACCACTTCGCGGGCCGCATCCGGCCCCCGGGCCTTGTGTTTGACATGTCTGCTGTATATAGATATAAAGGTAAAGTTTCCCCCGCACATGCGTGCTAGTTGTTTCCAACTCTAGGGGTCGGTGCTCATTTCCATTTCAAAGCCGAACAGCCAGCGCTTGTCCAAGGATGTCTCCGTGGTCATGTGGCCAGCATGACTAGATGCCAAAGGTGCACAGAACCCTGTTACCTTCCCACTATAGTGGTCCCTATTTTTCTAGTTGCATTTTTATGTCCTTTCAAACTGCTAGGTTGGCAGAAGCTGGGATGAGTAACAGGCGCTCACTCTGTTATGTAGCACTCGGGATTCGACCCGCCAAACTGCCGACCTTCTGATCGACAAGTTCAGTGTCCTAACCCACTGAGCCACCGAGGAAAAAGCTCTGATACGTTGTGCAATGTCGCGAGTTTGAAATGTCTGCTTTAAAGTCACAAAACCTGTGAATTCAGGAGTCCTTCAGTGATGAAGTTTATCTTAGGTATCTTTTTTTTTTGGCTAGGCTTTATTTATTACTTCACGTATTTTTAAAATAAATTTATATGGTCAATTTATTATCATTAGGTGATTAATTGGTTCATCACTGTGTCAGAAAAATGTGGTCTGGCTATTTCTTCCTCCAGCTAAATTGCTGCTTAACTTAACATGAAGATATGCACTAACTTTTTAAAGAAGAAAATCAGTGTGCTGTATGAACAACTTGAAAGCAAGCATGGCTCTCATGGAAAGGAAGGTATGAAGACATAATAAACAGTATAATTGGTAAAAACTAGATTTAGCTAGATTTCCTTCCCCTTTCTTAACTTATACCTTTGCTTATTATTTCCTTTTCTATACTTTGTGCAATGTTGCTATGCTGAAAGGAAATGGGGTGATTGGTATAATGTGTATGTACTTCATCTATGATTGCTTTCTTTGGCCTTTCAACCAAGTTCCAAGCAGCCTAACATATAATTGTGCCTGCATATTTAGGAACATGAATAATTCCTGCAGAAGCTTTTACAAATGCACAAAACAGTCAGACAGATGCTTAGAAAAAGAATGTCAGAAAATCCCAGAAGAGTCACACAGAAGAGTTGTTCATTTCAAGGAATATATAACTTGGCTTCAATCCAAGTGTCCCACAGAGTATATCTTAAGCAACCAGGTGCTCCCAAATCAAGCCACTTAGAAAAACAAAAACATTTTAATTCTGCCGTTAAAAAATGTCAAGGAAAGATATCCCACATTTAGAAGCAGGCATCTATCTATAAGCTGAACAATTTTCAAGGTCTAAAAATGAAACAAGCCTTGTTTCCATAGCTATATAATTACAGTGATATTTATTAATTGGAACCACTAAGAACATCATCACCATTTTCTCTCTTGAACTTAAAATGGATTTGCTGTAAACATATTCAACAAGCAGGAAGTTATTTTCTGTAGGAGGCAAACTTAATTGCTCTCTTCAGCAGTGATAGGCTTCTCGAGTTTTAAACTTCTATGGTTGTTTCTGATATCTCCCATAGTATCAGTAATGATAGCAAGCAATATCCAGGCTAACCCAATTTTTTAACTTCTACTTACTACTCCAATTCTCCTATTTTAATCATCTCCTTCCATATATGATCCTGGATTTTTCTACTCAAGTAACCCAAGACTAAGTATACATCTTAATATTTGCTTTTAACAAAACATATGAAGGACAGTTGCAGGAATTGGACATGTTTACTCTAATATGAAAACTGAAAACAATAATGTTGACAGTGGGCTGCTTTCTACACAGGCACAATACTGTTTCAAGTTCCTTCCATTCACTTCTCTAGAACTATTAGGCTCTGCTCAATATATTGAACTCCAGACTTTCTCCTTCATCTATTAACAAAGAAATTATTTCTTTGAATGTTTAACTCCATTTTTTTCACATTTTTTTCATTGCTTTCCTTCAGTGGCATAAGATAAATATTTGGAGTGTGTGGAATTTGGTGGATGTATATCCATTGAATGAAGCTTTGATCAAAGGACCCGTTTGAAGTATTTGGATAAAACAAAATACCTCCCCATTCACTTTCATATCCCAGAATGGAATAGAATAGAATAGAAGAATAGAATATAACTTTATTACGGTCATAGACCAGCAATAGACGTCACTTTTTACAATATATTAAAAAATAGCGCTGACAATAATAAATAATAACATCCCTGTTAAGAAAATACATGTTCTCAAAATGTTAGGGTCACTCCCTAGTTTACATGAGTGGGAAGCTGTTAAGTTTGTGAGTAAATATAATGTTCCAAAAATTGTTAGAGATGTCTCCAAAAAATTGGCACAAGTTGACAACTATAATTCTGTAACCATTTTTTTCCTCATGGACATTGCAGCAACACAGAATTTTGCCACTGCATGTGTGGTAGAAGGGTTTGAGTCCTGGAGGAGAAAGCCTTCGTAAAAATTGTCTGCCCTCCCTGGCAATCTCTCTAATAAGGGGAGAATGTATGCTGACCTATAACTTCGGTATAACTCACAGTACAATAAAACATGTGAGACATCTTCGATTTCTCCTTTACTACATATGCATACCTGTTCTGTTATTGGTATTCTCTAATACCTGTCCTGGAGGAGTGCTGAGGGGAGAATGTTAAATCTGCCTCTGAAGAAAGCTGTTCTTTGCTTTGGGAAGGTATCCCAGAATGGAATGGCTGCACTCTAACCAGTAAACAGGGTTTCAGGGGACATGCAAAATCCTAATTCAACAAGGCACATTGTCTGCCTACATGTAGTCCTCAACTTATGACCACAATTGGAATCTGAATTTCCATTGCTAAGCAAGGTGGCTGCTTGTGGTCCTTAATTCAGTTGGCTTTCCCCATTGACTACTTGTCAGAAGCCAAATAGGAAAGTTGTAAATGGACTTCATATAAGCTTGTTTCCAAATTTTGGTCACATGGTCGTGGGCATGCTGCAATGGTTGTAAGGGCAAGGACCAAAAAAATCATTTTTTTTTTAGTGCTGTTGTAATTTTGGCTGGTTGTAAGCTGAGGACTACCTGTATTTCAGTGGGCCAGTCCACACATTGAAATGATGTTCATTAAGGCATAATAAACCAACCACCAACCAAATAAATATTTTTTAAAAAACAAAGAAGATTTTTAAAAATCAGGGTTTTTCCTTAGATTCCATGCTGTATTGAATTTTGCCATCTATACTTGTTATGCTGGCAAATTTGCATGGACAATGAAGACCACAGTATCACAAAAAGATATGAAAGTTTCAACATTTCTTTCCTCCTACTTGTCCATACAGCTAGCCCCTGACTTATGACTGTAGTTGGGAGCAGAATTTCTGTTGCTTAGCAAAGCAGTTGTTAAATGAGTTGCTTCCAGTTTTCTGATATTGTTGAAGTTCAATTGCAGCTGAATGAATTTTGCAATTGTTCAGTGAATTCAGCTTCCTCCACTCACTTTGCTTGTTGAAGCCATCTGGGAGAATTGCAGATGGTGATCAGGTGAACCTCAGACATCACAAGTGGTGTAAATATCATAATCATAATCATAATAGTAAAGTTGGAAGGAACCCTGAAGGTCATCCATTCCAACCCCATGCTCAGGCAGGAAACCCTATACCATTTCAGACAAAAGGTTGTCCAGTCTCTTCTTTAAAACCTCTAGTGACTGAGCATTCATGCTTCAGGAGGCAGGTGGTTCCACTGGTTAATTGTCCTTATTGTCAGGAAGTTTCTCCTTAGTTCTAGGTTGCTTCTCTTTTTGATTAGTTTCCATTCATTGCTTCTTGTCCTGCCTTCAGATGCTTTGGAGAATAGCTTGACTCCCTCTTCTTTGTGGCAGCCCCTGAGATATTGGAACACGGCTATCATCCTTCTCTTTATTAAACTAGACATACCCAATTCCAGCAGCCATTCCTTATATGTTCTAGCCTCCAGACCTCTAATAATCTTTGTTGCTCTTCTCTGTACCCTTTCTAGAGTCTCAACATCTTTTTTACATTGTGGTGACCAAAACTGGATGCAGTATTCCAAGTATGGCCTTACCAAGGTATTGTAAAGTGGTATTAGTACTTCACTTTATCTTGATTCCATCCCTCTGTTAATGCAGCCTAGCACTGTGTTGGCTTTTTTGGCAGCTGCAGCACACTGCTGGCTCATATTTAAGTGGTTGTCTACTAAGACTCCGAGATCCCTCTCACAGTTACTACTTTTGAGCAAGGTACCCCTATTCTATACCTGTACATTTGGCTTTTCTTGCCTAAATGTAGAACCTTATTTTTTTCACCACTGAATATCATTTTGTTAGATAGCGCCCAGTGTTCGAGTCTGTCCAGATCCTCTTGTATCTTAAGCCTATCTTCTGGAGTGTTGGCTATTCCTGCCAGCTTGGTGTCATCTGCAAATTTGATGAGTTCCCCATCTATCCAAATCATTGATGAAGATGTTGAAAAGAACTGGGCCCAGAACAGAGCCCTGAGACACCCCACTACATGCTTCTCTCCATGTAGATGCGGTTCCATTGAGGACCACATGCTGAGTACAGCTGGTCAGCCAGCTATGAATCCATCTGGTGGTGATCCTGTCTAACCCACATTTTTCTATCTTATCAAGTAGTAGTTTGTGATCTACTTTATCAAATGACTTACTGAAGTCCAAGTAAATTATATCCACAGCATTCCTCTGATCCACTAGTTTAGTCACTTGGTCAAAGAATGCAACAAGATTTGTCTGGCATGATTTGTTTTTGACAAATCCATGTTGGCTTTTAGTAATGATTTTGTTTGCCTCTAGGTGCTCGCTGATTTGTTGTTTGATTATCTTTTCCAGAATCTTCCCAGGATTGAAATCAGGCTGATAGGTCGGTAATTTCCTGGATCCATTTTTTTTTCCTTTTTTGAAGATGGGAAATACATCAGCTCTCTTCCAGTCCTCTGGTAGTTCCCCAGTGCTCCAGGATCTTTGAAAAATATAGTTCAGTGGTTCTGAGATCACATCTGCCAATACCTTGAGAACCTTGGGGTGTAATCCATCTGGTCCTGGTGATTTGAACTCATCTAGGCCTGACAGGTGCCATTTTCTTGTCTATCTTAACTTGTATTTCTATTCTGTTTTTTATGGCACTGGTTTTGATAGGTTGGTCTGTTTTTTCCCTTTGTGTAAATATGCCACTTGCCAAGTGCCCAAATTTTGATCAAGTTACCATGGGATTGCTACAATGATTACAAGTGCAAAGATCATTCATAAGTCACTTTTTTTTTCAAATATGTGAATAACTGGTTCTCTGTGTGGATGCTGCTTCCAGAAATTCATTCTGGGCCTGGGCAACAAAAAATTAGCTACCGGTTCTGCCGAATTAGTGCGATGGTCACTTTCCTATAATGTAACTAAATGCCCTGAGAAGCCTCATGGGGAATCTTTCACATAGCATCAGATCTTCATTACAGAGGAACTCAGTGAAAGCAGGTGTTTATGGCCTTATCCTTGACTAGTTCCATGCTTCGGAAAGCTTTCTGAGAGCTCCTGGGATTATAATGGGCCACCTACGGAGGCTACAGAGTGCTATGTGCTTGCTCTTCCCCTTAACTTTCTCCACTGATAAACTGGCTATGGAAGGTGCAAGGAGAAAGCAATATTTTTGGAAATTGCTGAATCTATTCGCTTTGCAACAGTGTCCATTTATTATTTTCTTCAAAGAATTATGATGTAATTATGCAACATTCAGGTGACTACAGAGAATCTCATTTAACTACCAGTTGTCCCAAAGGTGCTTTTTTTTTTTCCTTCAAAAGGCAAATGGACTTTCTTGGATTTTTTTCCTTAAAAATTTTCACTTCTCATCAAAGAAGCTTCTTCAATGAAAATTTCCAAGGTAAAAACAAAAAAAAGTCCACTTGCCTTTTGAAAAATAACAACAACCCACCTTTGGGACAACCATGACTTGGGTGATTGAGAACCTCCACAGACATTTAACAACCAGTTGCATAGTGACTGTTCAAAGTTATGACAAACTTTCCCAGAGCTACTTAGGACCCAAGTGCCTGTACCTCTCTGGCCTCACTTGATCACATTTTTGGAGCTTGACAACCAGCTTCCATTTTTGATTATTTGCAGCATATTATGGGGGTCACAATTTTGGGCATTTTTGCTTGTTTCCTGTATTTACTGCAGATTTCCAGCAAAAAAAAAAAAGGTCACTAGGAAAAACGTTTGTTTAATGACCACCGCATTTGCTTAACAATTGCAGCTCTCACTTAATGAGTACAAAAATGGTTGTAAAATTGGGTGTGGTCACATTAATAATTAACTATTGCCATGATTTATGACTGTAATTCCAGGCTCAATTCTAAGTAGCATTGGATACTCAGGCCAGCATTGTCTGAAAGGGAATACAAGAGGCAGTGTGATTTGATTTGATTTGCTTACTTATAGGGCCTTTTTAAAAAAAAGCTTAAAAAAATGAAATAGCTTCAAAAAATAACATGAACTACCTCCCATCATTGCTTCCTCAAATTTCTTGTTTGATATTTGTTTAATTCTGTAAAAAAAGGTTAAAGGAAAAGTGCCTTTCATGGAGAGTGAACAGTTTGTGGTGTGATATGTAATGGGGGAGCAGGATTTGTTTTAAATGTAAAATATGAATTCCCCCATGGTCTTCCAACTGTTCTACATTTAATTTTGATATTCTTCCAGTGCTATTTATTCTCAGATTATTCATGATACTGGCACAAAATCTTAATAGACATATTGTAAAAAATGTAATGGTGGGTGTTGCCTTCAGACCAAATTGCACATAATTATATAGTCACAGCAACTAAAGAAATTGGAGCAGGGTGAATCTGGGCCAGAAACACGATGGCTACATTGCAATTGACTTTTGATTTGTTTAAACATTTAACAGAGAGAAACAATAAAAGACATCATTGAAAACCTCCTATTGTTACATTGTGATTGACCCATTCATTCTATGTTCTGTTTGTGTCATTTTTGTTGGTGTCCACTCATAATACTTTCCATCCCCTTTCATAATTAATCTATTATTTAAAAGTGTACATGAAATTTTGTACTGGGTTGCATAACGGCAAAGGAGTAGCACATTGTAATGTACGTGTTTGACCATAAAAAAGAGAATCAGTTGCTTTGTTTCAGAAGAGAGATGTCTGTATAAACTCATGGACACCACATACTCTATTTGGTTCCTGAATTAACCCACTTTTAGGGTTTGTAAGCCACATTTAGACATAAACAAAAAAAAGGCTGAGTAGGTATAACATCTTACCAGAGTTAAAGTTAACCAGATTTAGAATGGTGTCCAAATGTTGCTATTTAACTCATTAACTTGACTGAATTGTACTGGGCAATCTGGACATTGTTAACCTTTACATAAGTCAATTTTTCCTTGCTATGCTGATTAAGATTATACAGTTGTTATACTGAAATCATATCTCAGTTGAAAAGCACAGGTCCTTCAAGAAAAAGGTCCTGGCATTTGAAGCTATAAAGACTAGATACCAAATAATGGGGAAGGGGTTTGATGGAGACATTACAGGTAGTCCTCAACTTATGCTTGTAATTGAGCCCAGAATTATGGTTATAATCTATGGCAGTTGTTAAGCAGATCACCATGTAACCATATGACCTTTTTTGTAGTAGTTGTTAAGTGAACCTGATTTCCCCAATGGGCTGCTCTTTTTTAGTTTAGTTTAGTTTAGTTTTATTATATTTATATACCGCCCTTCTCCCGAAGGACTCAGGGCGGTGAACAGGGCACACATAAATACAAGATATAAAAGTTAAAAAGAATTAAATAGAGCCCAAACTAAAACAATATATAATGATTTAAAAAACCTCAGTAAAAATCCCAACCCATCCCCCATCAGGCCAGGCCGGCTTGTTCAAATAGAAAGGTCTTCAGATCGCGTCGGAAGGAGCGAAAGTCAGGCGCCGTCCGGAGCTCAACCGGTAACTCATTCCATAAAGCCCGGGCGCCCACAGAGAAGGCCCTCCCCCTATGGGCCACCAGCCTACATTCTCTGACCGGCGGCACCCTGAGGAGGCCCTCTCTGTGGGAACGCACTGGGCGGAGGGAAGTTGACGTCGGCAGCAGATGATCCCTGAGGTACTCTGGACCCATGCCATGTAGGGCCTTAAAAACCATCACCAACACCTTGAACCTCACTCGGAAGACAACTGGTAGCCAATGCAGCCGCGGAGCAGAGGTGTAACATGGGAGTATTGGGAAACTCCCAAGACATCTCTCACGGCTGCATTCTGTACCAGCTGGAGCCTCCGAGTGGTCTTCAAGGGAAGTTCCATGTAGAGAGCGTTGCAGTAGTCCAGACGAGAGGTCACGAGCGCATGAGTGACCATACACAGGGCATCCCGGTCTAGATAGGGCCGCAACTGGCGCACCAGGCGAACCTGGGCAAAGGCCCCCCTAGTCACTGCCACTATATGATCTTCCAGAGTGAGCCGCGAATCTAGGAGGACCCCCAAGTTGCGAGCCCTATCTACGGGGGGTAATAGCTCACCCCCCATAGAAAGAAATGGAATATCCTGAATATCCCGGGATGCCAGTATGCACAGCCACTCAGTCTTGTCAGGGTTGAGTTGAAGTCTGTTCCTCCCATCCAGACCCGGACCGCTTCCAGGCAACGGGACATCACGTCGAGGGCATCACTGGGGTGGTTTGGGGTCGAAATGAAAAGCTGGGTATCATCCGCATACTGATGATACCCAACTCCAAAACCACGAATGATCTCACCCAGCGGTTTCATGTAGATGTTGAACAGGAGAGGCGAGAGGACCGACCCCTGAGGAACTCCACAAACGAGAGACCTTGAGGTCAACCTCTGCCCCCCTGCCAACACCGACTGCGAGCATCCCAGGAGAAAGGAGGAGAACCACTGGAGAACCGTGCCTCCCACTCCCAATCCCCTGAGACGCCGCAGCAGGATACCATGGTCGATGGTATCGAAAGCCGCTGAGAGGTCTAATAGGACTAGAACAGAGGAATATCCCCTGTCCCGAGCCCTCCAGAGATCATTCACCAGAGCGACCAATGTCGTCTCCGTGCTGTACCCGGGCCTGAAACCCGATTGGTTCGGGTCTAGATAATCCGCTTCATCCAGGACCAGAGGGAGCTGATGCGCCACCACACTCTCAACAACCTTCGCAAGAAAGCGAAGGTTGGAGACCGGACGAAAATTGTTTAACACAGCTGGGTCCAGGACAGGCTTCTTGAGGAGGGGTCTCACCACCGCCTCCTTCAAGACGGCGGAGAAACTACCCTCACTCAGAGAGGCAGATATAACAGCCTGGAACCAGCCTCGTGTCCCCTCCCGAGCTGCATAAACCAGCCAGGAAGGGCACGGGTCCAATAAACATGTGGTGGAGCTCAACCTCCCCATAATCCTGTCCACTTCCTCAGGGGTCACAGAATCAAACTCCTCCCAGATAACATCGACAAGACTGCCCGTGTCCTGATCATCAGACTCTGCCCAGTTGGAGTCCAGACCAGTCCGAATCCGAGCGATTTTGTCCGTCAGATGTTGACTAAACTCCTCGGCACGACCCTGCAAGGGTTCCTCCCTCACCTCCTGATTAAGGAGGGAGCGGGTCACCCTAAACAGGGCGGCCGGGCGGTTATCTGCGGACGTGATAAGGGCGGAGAAGTAATTAGACCTCGCCGCCCTTATCACAGCGAGATAAGACCTAATAAAGGTTCTTAATCGCAATCGGTCGGATTCAGATCGGATGGACCTCCAACAGCTCTCTAGGCCCCGTCTCCGACGCTTCATCTCCCGCAGCTCCACGGAAAACCATGGGGCTCGCTGGGATCTGCACCGGGTCAGGGGCCGCAAGGGTACAACTCGGTCAAGTGCCTCAGTGGCTGTCCTTTCCCAGGCTTCATGTAGATGTTGAACAGGAGAGGCGAGAGGACTAAGGCATCCGCCGAGTTGTGAGCTACAGAGGCAGGTGGGGACCCCAGCGCTGCCTGGAACCTATCAGGATCCATTAAGCGCCTGGGGCGGTACCATCTAGTTGGCTCCATACACCCACGGCGGGGGGCGGCAAAACGGAAGACCAACCGCAGGAGATGATGATCGGTCCATGACAGGGGCATAACAATTGGGGAGCCCCCACCAAGATCATCTAACCACCGTCCAGATAAAAAAACCAAGTCAAGGGTGTGGCCTCCCTCATGAGTCGGTCCAAGAATTACTTGCGTCAGGTCCATGGCCGTCATGGAAGCCATGAACTCCCGAGCTAACTCAGATGATCCTCCCAGAGATGGTAGATTGAAGTCCCCCAAAACTATAAGTTTGGGGAACTCAACCACCAACCCTGAGAGGATATCGAGCAGCTCAGGCAGGGCTGCTGCTGCGCGATTAGGCGAAAGATACACCAGCAGCAAGCCCAACTGTGCCCCAGGACCACATCTCAAAAAGAGAGACTCACACCCAACTATCTGAGGGACGGTAGTCTCCCGTGGACACAAGGTCTCCCTAATAGCTACCGCCACTCCCCCACCCCTACCTTGAGCCCGAGGCTGGTGTAGCACCCGGAAACCTGGTGGGCAAAGATCAACCAAAGGAACACCACCCTCTGGGCCCAACCAAGTCTCCGTGATGTAGGCCAGGTCCGCATGCTCACCCTCAATTAAATCCCGGACAAGGGGAGCCTTATTAGCAATGGACCTGGCATTCAGATACACCAGCCGGAGCTCAGGCGGCTGCACATCCTCGCTCCCAGGACCTTGGGGAAGAAACAGAGGGTCGGAGCGCCTCACCGCTTGTAAATAGCGGAGATGCCCTCCCCAATATCGATACGGCCCTCTGTTCATACACCTGCTACCATTCCCCAACGTCGTGGGAATAGGTAATCCCACGACCCGCTCCAGAGCCCCGGGGGCGACCGATCCCCGCTCTCCCCCCACGCGATCAAACCCGGACCTGGCCTGAACAACGGTTGATGGACCACCCCCCCATTTCCAAACAACCATGACACATTCCCACCCCCCTCCCTAACCCCACAAAAAATTTTACTAAAAAATTGACCAGGGGCCTCTTATTAAATTTATGCTGAAGGCCCCTGCCCCTGCCCAGCCATCTCTCAGGGTCCCAACAATTTTAACTGATGTACTGAAATTTCATTGATTTCAGTATTGCTTAAATGCACTTAACTTTCCTTGAACTCTGGCTTTAGCTGTTTGTGATGCAGTTCTTTGGAATAGATCTCTGCAGAGTTGGGAAGAAAGTCTGCAGAAAGAAGGAAAGTGGCCGTACACATTTGTTATAGAAATTATGAAAACAAAATTGAATATTTTTCTTGCTTGACTGAATTTATAAGATCCCTGAGTGCTTCACATTGTTGCCAGTTGTACTCAGTACTATCACAGAAGACAGCAAAGTTCACACCAAACTTCCTGAAGGCAGGGATAAAAGGCCAAGTTAAATGAGCAGGCCTCTTTAAGGGCTCAGAGGAATATAATGAGCTGGAGTAATCAGCAGTCAAGACTCAGTGCTTAACCTTCTGAGAGGGACCAAAAAAAAGAGGACAATCTAGCTCTTCCAAAAACTAGCTCTTCCAAGTACAAATAGCTTTTATTTTTAAGAACCCAACACTTTTCAGAACCAAGAACACGAGCTTCCTTTTCAGGGATGTTAATTGTGATAAATATTTTAGAGATTCCAATTCTTAGAAAAAGAATCCAATCATGTATGAAAGGCTATTATTTCTACAGATTGCTCCAGCTTGTTCTCAGCATTTTAATGTGCCAAGTATTTATTAGGATTAATGCCTTGGAAGGAGGAGCCTGCAGTTCCAAAGAATATTTTGGGTAGTAAGAAATATCAGCCGCTCGCATTTTAGAAAATTACTTTCTCTTTTTGCATGTTCTTCCTTTTTATCTTCTATACCACAAGCCCACAGTACAAAGATGCTTTTTATAGTCAGTTACAGTTTCAAGCGCAACTCATTTTTGGTTGATAAAAGTCAAACAAATGGAGCTGGCCCATCATTGGAACTTCTTTTGACAGCCCTATTTTCTTTAGAATCTGATATCTCAGCTACACTCAGACGTATCTGACCTAAATTTTTGTTCTTGGCTTCACTGATGTCTCAACCTTTTCATTCAGGGCCACAAAGTGTCAACATCTGAAACAAAAAGTAGATCCTTCACATGACCTAATAACTTCCTCAGATAACCTAGGTTTTTGATCATATTTTGTTGCTATGATTATAGCCTGGGATGCAAGCACTGACATATTTGGGAAGGTTCAAAGAGTTTGAGCTTCTTAATTCTGAGTAACGATAACATATTAATATGATAAAACGATGGAGAAAATAGATTGCTTCTTGGAGCAAATCTGTGGGATATTGCTATAAAATATCAAACAAACATATTAAATAGGCTCTATGCTTCACAAAATAGCATGAATATAAAATAAATTAGACTCAATGTACTATTTTTAAATATGTTGGGAAATGGATGGGATGCGGATAGGATGGGACGGGAAAGGAAATAGAATAGAGATTAGAATAGAACAAAGACTAGAGAGAATAGATTCATACCTTCCATATCTTTTTTTCACTGAAAACCAGCCATGTAGAACACTCTGTTCATTTTGCTCATCTAGGCAATAATTAAATTACAGAAAAGTGCAACAAAAGCACTAAATTAAGAGGCATATCATTAAATATCATATATTCTTTTGCTAGGGGTGGGGTATGACGACAAAGCATTTACCACAAAATCAACTGATGCTGCTGTTACAGAATGTCTAGCCCAACATAGTTTTGCAAGAGAATAAAATGCTTGACTTTATGGTATTGTAGATAATAATCCCTTCTGTTATTGCTTGTGACATAATAGCTCTGGGCCATGTCTGTTCTGTTCATTGGACTTTGTAATCACTGTCTGATTACCTAGGAAGCAATTCTTCATTAATGTAAATAATAAACTTTATGTCACGTAAAGGACAAATACAAACCATGCAAAAAACTTTCTTTAAGACCTTATTTTTTGTTAATATTTTTTAAATTATTTCTTCTGTTCAGTCATGTCTGATTTTTAAAGATTGTCTGGGCTTGGTAAGGCTTTTCAGCAGTAGTTTGTCACTATCTGCTTCTGGGGGCTGAGAGAAAGTGCCTAACCAAAGATCACTCAGCTGGCTTTATGTACAAGGTGAGACTAGAACTCCCAGGCTCCCAGTTTCCAGCCTGATGCTTTAATCACTACTGGGTTTCTCTTTTTATTATTAATTTCTATTAAAAGTTTTTACGTAACTGAAAAAAACAAATACATAATTATAGAAAGAAAAGAAGAAAAAATGCAGCAAGGATATAGTTAAAGAAAGAAAAAAAGTTACTTAACTAAAAGGCATCTGCTCTTCCTTACAGCAGTTAGAAACAAAATCATTACCTCTCTCCCTTCTTAACCTTACAAGAACCACCTTATACAACCTTTTTCCAATAATGAAATCCAGAAATTACCTTTTTTTTTCTATTTTCATCATTTTTATTTCCAAACTTCACTAAGTAAATAATGTCCAACAAAATATAGGAATATAAAACATGGATACATCTTGTAACCCTGTTCTACTATTTAAAAAAGAAATATTAAATATCAGTCTTTTGGTATGTTTTTTTCCTGCAAATTGGACTCTGATATCTGTCTTTAACTGGAAATACTGAATGCTTTCTCAAAGAAGTGAGTTTCCATGCTTGAATATATTTAGATATAGATATCCACTTCTATGCTTGAATATATTTAGATATAGATATCCACTTCTATGCTTGAATATATTTAGATATATTTAGAAAGTCAACAAGGATTCAACAAGGTATGTCTAGTTTAATGAAGAGAAGGGTGAGGGGTGACATGATAGCAGTGTTCCAATATCTCAGGGGCTGCCACAAAGAAGAGGGAGTCAAGCTATTCTCCAAAGCGCCTGAAGGCAGGACAAGAAGCAAAGAATGGAAACAAATCAAGGAGAGAAGCAACCTGGATCTAAGGAGAAACTTCCTGACTGTTAGAACAATTAACCAGTGGAACAACTTGCCTCCAGAAGTGGTGAATGCTCCAACACTGGAAGTTTTTAAGAGGAGACTGGACAGCCATTTATCTGAAATGGTATAGGGTTTCCTGCCTGAGCAGGGGGCTGGACTAGATGACTTCCAAGGTCCCTTCCAACTTTATTGTTGTTGTTATTGATCATTGCACAGTCAGCCAGATGTTCAGACTGGATTTGGCATTTTGCCTACCTATCGAGTCCTTACCAAGGACTGGGATAGGCAATTGTGGATGTTTGATGGTATTACAGATAACATTGCAGGATGGAAGCAGTTCCTAGTAAGGCCGCCTTTTGTAATTGACTAATGGCGAATTTGTCAATGCCAGTGGTGTTCAAGTGATGCTCCAGTTGTTTTGGGATTGCACCCAAGGGGCCTATTACTATTGGTACTACCCTTGCTTGCCTTTGCCACACTCTATTTCTATTTGTAGGTCTTTGTATTTTGTTATCTTCTCCAGTTCTTTCTCATCTATTCTGCTGCTGCTGCTGCTGCTGCTGCTGCTGCTGCTATTGATGATGATGATGATGATGATGATGATGATTAGTATTAGTATTACTATCTTTTAGAAGCACAATGCCAATTATTCAACTCCTCCCTGTAACTTTTCTATCCCCGCAACAGCTAATCAAAAGCCAGAAATACCTAAAAATTTTTTAATGTTCCACAGAATTAATGGAAGCCAAGAACTTTGTTTACTTCTCACTCTTTTCAGTGTAAATTATACATGTTGAATTTGTATGTTAAGATCAGGGATCAAT
>JAKJMR010003873.1:0-13914 GCA_024449315.1 Daboia siamensis | reverse complement strand
CCCCCCCCAAGCGGCATTATTACAAAGTCAGCTTATTGCCCCCAACAATCTGGGTCCTCATTTTATATTATATTTTATATTATATTAATGTCTAAATACTTGAAATGGGCCAAAATACTTGCAAGCTGATGTGCAGGATTGATCAAACAGTCATAGAAAGTGTCTGCTGGAAGAGCTATTGCTTTTAAAGATGTATCACCAATCATTAAATCTAAGCCTTCATATTCTTTTTCCAACAAAGACAGTCAATGCTGGTTCAATGTGTTCCATAAAAACACAGCACAGCGGGGTCTTTAGAGTGCTGTTAGTGAAAATTGCTTTATTTATTAAGATGATTCAAATGGAAGTTCGAGTCATACTATAGGTCACAGTTCTAAAGCATTCACTACTGGCCACTGTTCATCAATCTGTAAAGGCAAAAGTCATTAGACTATTTTTTTCCTGCTCTGGATGATATTCTATCTGTAAGAAGATTCAACTACTCTTTATTGATTTTGAGAAGAGGAGAACAAACAGAAAAAAAACTATTTTTTTCTGCCTTAATATTTTAGTCAGTCTTTAACTAACTTGAGTGTTTACAGATTCACTCCCATATAAAAATAAAATGATTATTCATGATTCCAGTTTTATTAATTCCAAATTTACCATTGAGATTTTGTGGATGACAAAAAACAACAACAGATAACAACCTGGAAAAACCTTTACTAAAGTTAGAGCAGATGACAACATTTTTCTAAATAATCGGTGAGGGATACTGTCAAAAAAATCATTAAAAATTTAGAATCTTTCATCTTATGAGAACTGAGAAATTATTCAAAATATATTAGGGAATAACTCTCATTTAAAAGATAACTAATTATCTAAATAAAATTGCTATTATGAAAAGCTAAATCTGACATCCAGTGTCCACTCATACAAAGGGACTTACTTTTCATCTGCAATTTTTCCTGGATTCACAGAATCTCAGAGCATGCATAAGCAGATTTAGGGAAGGAGGTGATAACTAAGAATTGATTTTTTTTCTAAATTATTACTTTCAAAAAGCCTAATTTTAAAAATAGCATATTCAGTTTACTCTTACTCACTGAAAAATGTATGGAAAAATTGTGATTACTATACCTGCAAGTTCCTCTTTTGCTTTCTTTTCATCAGCTAACTTTGAATATATTTGATTCCTTTCTGTTTCCACAGATTTTACATGAGCATTTAGCTATACAATGAAGGAAGATAAACTAAATTTAAGATCATTATGGCTAGAAAGAATACATTTGCACCTCTAGAACAAATATCATATTAATTGTAATTTATTTTCTGTTTGTACTGTAATTTACAAGTGCAGGGAACATTATCCAATGAAATGCGACCAATGTACCATTTTGTTTCTAAATATACTATTTAAAAATTAGGCTAAATCTAGAGTTCCAGTGAAAATTCCATTCTTGAAGGAAAGTGGAGGACAATGTTGGCAATTATAGCTCCTCCCAAAAGTCAACATCCTGACCTTCAATGTATAAAGTATTTTCCCATAGTCCAAATTCCTTTTTTTTACATGCTAGTCTTTACAGATTTTTAAAATAGTTAAAACCTTCACAGTATTACTCAATTACCTTTGCGGCATAAATTAGCTTCTTTACTATTTCTTTTTCTGGAACATCTAATTAAAGAAATTGAGAGAAAAAGTAAAAAGAGAAATAATCTTGGATTTTACAAAAATAACACTAGCACTACAAATATTCTTTTTGTCCTCTCTCTTAACATTTTAATATGCCTTTAAACAGGACTGTGGAAGATAGCAAGGATTTATTTATTAAGCCTCTGAGTAGCAACAGAATTGCTCAGTTGGCTTTAACGTTTTGTTACCTTATCGTTCAGATAAATGTAGCTGACCCCAAAGTGGATGCTGCTGATGCTGCAATTTCTACTTAAGGAATTGGGGTGTGAGTATGAGACATCCAAAGACTTGCTTTTACTGTTGCTTTTAATCTTACTTCAAAGGATGTTATTGAAAAAAACTATTCTGATCTTAACATCATGCAGCCCTGAGAAGTCCAGAATATACTAATATAAAGCATAGGCTATTCTCTACAAGCACGTATTATAATTTATTTCTTTTTGAAGAAAAAAGTCTATAATGACAGTGGTTTCCTATTTGAAATCTGAAAATATTTTTACCCAAGTGCTGCTCATTTTCTGTTTCATTCTTTATATCATTATCCTTATAGTTGTCACCCACAGAATCATGGTCTCCTGTTGCACAGCTCCAGTCCTTCATCCTTAACAAGCAGTCTGTCAGAGACTAAGCAGTATTTTAGAATTAAAAATAAAGGGGGGGAGGGAGAGAAAGAGAGAGAAAGTTAGTGTGAATGAAACTTAGACTCTATATTAAACAAATATTAAGGTAATATGTTTTATGCTCAAAAGTACACTTTTATGGGTATTGTGAATCTTAAAATGACAGCTTCTTCCATGAGAGAGAAAAAGTCTTTAGGCACTACTGTGGCAAGTCAGGATCACGTAAACATTAGCAAAATTGGATTTACAGAATGTGAGGCAAATTTCAATTACCATTCAATGATAATTTTAAAACAGAAGCCAAAACATGAAACCATTTTCTCCTTGTTAGGCATCACAAATCTCTAACTAGCAGTGGTTTATTTGATTTCTGAAAAGGCCACTTGCATTTAAGATCTATTGATTATGTTTTCTGAGAACAATCTCTACAATATTTTTTGCTCAATGCTAAAAAATAAGAAATATATGTACCTTGACTTGACTTTCTTTATTTTTAAGAGCTTCGTCTAGATTTGCTTGAGATGATTCATACATTTTTATCTGCTCATTTAGCTCAGTAAATCGTTCATTCCATCCTTCAGCTTCTTGTAATAACTAGAGAGGGAAGTTTGCAAAATCACTATATCAAAGAAATGTGTTACAAACAAAAAACAAACTGAATAGCAAAAGCTGAATTAGAGCTTAGAGACATTATGTTGCTCTTCTCTCCCCCTACTCCCTTTTATGCACATGATCTTTCCACTTTCCACTGACCCAGTAATCCATCAGATGGTTATAAGTGGTTTCCCAAAGGGCTTTTTTCATCAGTACTGAATAAATTTATCTGCTAAAAAGCAAAGTCTCAAAATGTAATTACTTATAAGAGCAGAAGCTCTGTAAAAACTTCCTTTGGATGAATTTCTTCTTTTTGTACAATATTTAACAGTTTAAAGAATAAAAATCCAAGTATGTATAGAGTCAGTGAAAAGTACATACTTGCTTTTCACTTTCATGAAGATGTCTGTTTTCCTCTACTGCATCTTGCAAAGAGATCTTCAGTCTCTCTCTGTTAATTTCATATACTTTTAACGTGGTCTTGGCCTAAATGACATGGAGATCACATTAAGCAGCATGCATTAATTAATTAATTAATTTAATATTTTTGTAGCACCTTCCTTAAAATAAGGAACCTTATTTATATGTATAATATTGGCAGTGTATCATGTATTATATTGGTAGTGGTCTTGAAAAATCAACCACAGAAAATGCAATTCTTCTGACTCATAAATACTTACTTTGCCTTTGACAGTATTTAAACAGTACCTTTCACATAAATCCCAAGAAATACTGGGATAAAAATTGTAGAAAGATTCCAAAGTAGTGCTAATATAGTTCTTGTTTTTCTTACTGGAAGACCTATTAGGCTACACTACTAAGGAACATACACAAATCTTTTTTTCAAGCAAAGGAATATTGTACAACACTGTATTTTCATGACACAGATTAAGCAATGGGTTCAGTTCTGAAAAGGAGATAAGAAACTTTGGATAACAAAAGGATGATCTTGGTCAAATTGATCTGAAGTACTAGACAATATATCAGAACATAAATAAAGCATTCTCATTTTCCCCCCCAAAATACCCAATTACTATCAAAACCAGACAACTAACTCCGGTAGTACTAAGGAGAGTTAATCTATTTATGATAGTATTAAAACCTTGGATCCAGGCGATGCCAGGGAGATAAAATAAGCCAGTTTGGGGTACATATCAAGTTCAGCTTTCCTGTCTAATCTTTTACATTAAAAAAAAATCTTCTTAAGTTAAGTAAGAAATTAACAAGTTGCCAAATATCAACATCCAGAATCAGCTTTTTTTTCTAAGATGCCACTGGCTCCTCAATCAGCCATTTTCCCCTTTCTAGGAAAAAACAAGAACTTTGTCAAGTACACTGTTTTGACACATATGCCCACTTGCCTATACAATTTAAATATCAGCTTACTTCAGAGACTTGAAACTGGATAGATTTTGCTTCATTTTCTAAAGATGCTTTTTTTTTCTGTATTTCAGCCATCTACAAAAACATTAAACATTATTTTATATAAAAATTCCTTCAATGTGATTAATACTGCGAACTCAAAATGTCTGGGCACTGATTACCATGTAGTTTACCATTACATTTTTTCATCTGGGTATATTGTTCCAAAATTATTTTCAATTAATATTAGGATGCCATATATGTTACATGAAAGAGTCAAGTCATTCTCTTATCATCTTTTCACCTTTCCCTCTTTAATGTTTTAAATATTTGCAAAAAAAACAACAACCCAATTCTCTGACTTGATAAATAGTGATTCCTCCATTTTCCAAAAGAAGTGAATCATTCTAGTCATACATATAACCAGATTTCATTGTTTTTAATATCATGTGATACTTAATCCCACCACTTATCCATTCTCTTCCTAGCACAGTATTTTGGAGCCAACAGTCTTGAGCATAACACAGATAAATTCTGAGAAAATATTCATGGAATCAATCAAAAGTTTGTGAAATCATAGCACTGTGCTGAAGATTAAAATGTATTCAAAATATTGTATTGTTATTTCTTTTTTCTAATCTTCAACTACCAAGTATCAAGAAATATTTGACATTCCCTCTCACAAGCATAAGTAAATTAAAATGTTTAAGAAATTGAATTATTAGACATTATTAAAGCAAAAGCAAAATTTGATATGCTATATATATTCTTTGAAATGTATTTTACTTTCATTAAAATAAGCAAAACTGAATCAAACATGATATTATCCATTTTTAAAAAATGAAAGAACAAGGTATTAATTTTAACATATAGCCAAGTTTTATTATAATATATTTTGCCTCAGAAAGTTTGCTTTGTATAGAAGACTTACCAAATCATCCTGTTCCAATTGTTTAGATTTTTCTTCTTTCAATTCTTTTTCTAAGTGTTCTATTTCATTCTTGAGTGCCGAGTTTGAACTGTTCAGTTCTTCATACTCTATCTAAATTACCAAGTTTTAAAACATGCTGACATTCAGACGTACATGTGAGCTAGAACATAATAGTTACTAAAACCCTTTAGCTGTAATTAATCATCACAAATTAGGAGCAGCCCCATAAATAAAATATACCCTAATGCAAATTTATCAAACTGTATATGCGTCATAAAAAAGTAACTCAAAAATATCTAGTCAAATTCTCTAAGTTGACTCAAGGGTTATGTACAAGCTTGCTTAACTGATAGCCTAATTCTATTTCAGGAACCTGTAGTAAAACAGACTTTTAATATTAGGGAATAATAATAATCTATTTCCTGAACACCCATACATTATGGCCTAAGCTCCTTTATTTATTTGGAAATGGCTCAAATCTTTTCCTCAATTTTATTTACTTAGAAATGCTATAATTGTCAACATTTTAGATTCTACCTTTACACAAGAAAAACTTAACTTGATTATGCTGCTCAATAAGGGGTCTTTAATAATGAGCATAGTATTTAGCAAATATCTGTATTATAAACTATCATTAACTGTTCTATGTGGGATTGGAATTCCACTTGCTGAGCACAAATAAATATAAGGGACTTTTGAATAAACCATCATAGTTACATTTGAACCAGAAACCAGAACACTCTGCAAGTGATTCTGTCTCTTCCAATTTTACCTTAATATTTGAAGCAATGGTTGACTCTTGTAGAAAGCTGCCGTCTTTCAGAGTGTTTTCCAGTTCTGCATACTAAAACAAGAACATCATGTTACATTTTAAACAAAGGAGATAACAGCAGCACTTCTTATTTTGTTCCAATAGTTCAAAATAATTTGTTTTAATTCTTTATAATGACAGATTGATCCAAAAGCAATCTGAGATTGCACAAATGAACAATTATTTAGCACAGAAACTATCAGTTTCTAATAAATGCTCAGAAAAATTGGTTTAAAACTGTTTTAACATTTCAAGTTTAATTATTCTCAAGACACTTACAGTATATGATATTGTACATGTTGAATAACTTTATTAAAAGTATATGCCACAGTTTCGAGAACAACATATTAGGGAAATATTGTAGTATGAAAACCGAATTTCAAACAAAAGAGTTAACTATTTTTAGATTCTGGAAGAACACTGCTCCTCCCACATCAAGATGGAAACAGAAACTGGCTTTGGCCTAGGTCACTTGGTGGTAGAGAGATTTATGGATCAGAATTGGAATACCATGTTTGTTTCCATTCTTTTTAATTTCCTCAAGCCCAGAGAAGAGTTTAAAAAGAATCTGTCACTCTTCCTGGTGACATCACTGTAAGGTCTCCTGCTCTAGTCAGAGCAATCACCTTTTACAGTCATGGCCGAAATTGTTGGCACCCCAGAAATTTTTCCAGAAAATCAAGTATTTCTCACAGAAAAGTATTGCAGGAACACATGTTTTGCTATACACAGGTTTATTCCCTTTGTGTGTATTGGAACACAACAAAAAAGGGGAGGAAAAAAAGCAAATTGGACATAATGTCAAACAAAACTCCAAAAATGGGCTGGACAAAATTATTGGCACCCTTTCAAAATTGTGGATAAATAAGATTGTTTCAAGTATGTGATGCTCCTTTAAACTCACCTGGGGAAAGTAACAGGTGTGGGCAATATAAAAATCACACCTGAAAGCAGATAAAAAGGAGAGAAGTTCACTTAGTCTTTGCATTATGTGTCTGTGTGTGCCACACTAAGCATGAACAACAGAAAGAGGAGAACTGTCTGAGGACTTGAGAACCAAAATTATGGACAAATATCAACAATCTCAAGGTTACAAGTCCATCTCCAGAGATCTAGATTTGCCTTTGTCCACAGTGCGCAACATTATCAAGAAGTTTGCAACCCATGGCACTGTAGCTAATCTCCCTGGCTGTGGACCGAAGAGAAAAATTGATGAAAGGTTTCAACTCAGGATAGTCCGAATGGTGGATAAGCAGCCCCAAACAAGTTCCAAAGGAATGCAAGCTGTCCTGCAGGCTCAGGAAGCATCAGTGTCAGCGCAAACTATCCGTGGACATTTAAATGAAATGAAACGCTATGGCAGGAGACCCAGGAGGACCCCACTGCTGACAGAGAGACATAAAAAAGCGAGATTACAGTTTGCCAAAATGTACTTGAGTAAGCCAAAATCCTTCTGGGAAAACGTCTTGTGGACAGATGAGACCAAGATAGAGCTTTTTGGTAAAGCACATCATTCTACTGTTTAGCGAAAACGAAATGAGGCCTACAAAGAAAAGAACAAAGTACCTACAGTGAAATATGGCAGAGGTTCAATGATGTTTTGGGATTGTTTTGCTGCCTCTGGCACTGGGTGCCTTGAATGTGTGCAAGGCATCATGAAATCTGAGGATTACCAAAGGATTTTGGGTCGCACTGTAGAGCCCAGTGTCAGAAAGCTGGGTTTGCATCTGAGATCTTGGGTCTTCCAGCAGGACAATGAACCCAAACATACGTCAAAAAGCATCCAGAAATGGATGGCAAGAAAGCGCTGGAGAGTTCTGAAGTGGCCAGCAATGAGTCCAGATCTGAATCCCATTGAACACCTGTGGAGAGATCTTAAAAATTGCTGTTGGGAAAAGGCGCCCTTCCAATAAGAGAGACATGGAGCAGTTTGCAAAGGAAGAGTGATCCAAAATTCCGGGTGAGAGGTGTAAGAAGCTTATTGATGGTTATAAGAAGCGACTGATTTCAGTTATTTTTTCCAAAGGGTGTGCAACCAAATATTAAGTTAAGGGTGCCAATAATTTTGTCCAGCCCATTTTTGGAGTTCTATTTGACATTATGTCCAATTTGCTTTTTTCCCCTCCCTTTTTTTGTTGTGTTCCAATACACACAAAGGGAATAAACCTGTGTATAGCAAAACATGTATTCCTGCAATACTTTTGGGTGCCAACAATTTTGGCCATGACTGTACCTCCAGCTTAGTAGAGAAGTTGCTATCTCTGTGAATGGGATAACAAACTATTCATAGAGTCCCTTACACTCCTTTTGTTTATTTCAGTGGGGCTTCTTCCTTGTTAGTATGGTTAAACTCCAGTGTATTTATTTTGAGTTAAGATTTCTTAAACACAGGAAGTCATACATTAAGAAATCTTGAAGTAGGGAAGAATGATAAAACTACACTTTCCATCCCTAGCAAAAGACTCAACTTTCTATAAATAATCATTGTGCAGTAATTTCAATTAATGCTAAATTAGATTTGCTAGTTTTGCACATCCCTTTTAACAAAGAACAAGAATTTCAACCTTCTCACTTCACGGTTGTCACATTTATCCCAATTGTTGTGTTTTTAGATTAAATTTAATTAATCTATTTTTATTTTATGTTCAATAGTGTACAGTTCCACTGCCAAATATTTTGCAGAACAGTATGATTTGACTTACTTCAAGTCAGTTCTGTGATTCCATTAAATTATCAAGCCCTTTCTAAGCTAAGGTAAAGATGCTAAATATCCATAGAAATTAACTTCTGACTTAAAGAAAATAAAATGTTTTCTTTCCTTTTCCTAGTAATTAATGCTTTCCCCCTTTTTTTTCTTTTATGACATTTGCACAACTTCATTAGGTAGGATAGTTAGGACAGCAATAAGAACACTCTTTAATAGATGTATTCCTTAGCAACAAAAATGCTGAAATGGAAAACAATATGCTTGTAGCCAAAAATATAATGTGTAAGAGTGTTTAATTCTCTCACAGCACATTATTGATTGCTCTGCCAAAAGGAATGAATTAATTAACATTAATCAGGTTTTGCTGATATCCTGATCCTGGGCCTTAATGAATATAAAATGTTAAGTCTCTTTTGTTATTTTGTCCTATATTTGACAGGATAAGGAATATAAACAATTTAAGAAGGACTTTCCCTCAGATTTTGTTATCATAATTTCTAATTGCATCTTGTCTATAATAGTATCCATTCTAATCAATGAATTCTAATCCATTTATGACTCATTAAATCAAAACTTTTCCTATAAATTTTACATCAGAAAGACACATAAAATCAAATTTACTTTCAGGGACAACCCTTATTTTAGAAAAAAAGGCGTAATTATATCATCAAATTTGGCTATTTTTGCTAACAAGTTCTGATAGTGAACCCCATAAATTGCCTATCCTTCCATACCTATTTGCTCACATTTGAAATAACTGAAATTACCTCTTTTTTGTGGAGACTGAGTTTATCCATTAATTTACATCGCTCTTCAATTAGTTCAGCAATGTTATTGGCAAGCTGCTTCTCTCTTTCTAAAAAAGAGAGAGAGAGAGAGATGAGTATTATAACCTTTAAACAGAAAATGACTCCAACACAATCTACAAAATCTAACCCATAGAAAATAAATTAACTTACCAACATAAAGTCTACTTTTAACCTGCAAATAAACAAGAGCAAATATTGCAATTTGTTTACAATATCTGATGAGATTGAAATTCAATTTTCAATTTAAGTCTTAAGATTAGTGTAGCATAATAAAAAAAATAAAGTAGATTTTTGGGGTTGAAGCAAACATAACATAAATACCTTACACTAATCCAGATAAAATATCTAAAATAGGTGGAATAATAGTATTTTCTTAGAATGCTTTTTCTTCAATCATAAGACATTAGCTAAAATAAAACAAGATTAAAGCTAACCACATTCACCCAATTAGCTAAGATTTTTAACTTGATTAGTCTCAAGCACAGTGAATAGTAGTGAAAGTAAATATCTTAAGTAATGTTAGATAGACTTATCAAAGAAGAAAACATATTATTTTTGATAACCAGACCTGTTTTGCTCCCAAGTAGGAGAGTGCCCATTGACTTGTATTGAATTGTGGCTGAGCAGCCCCCATTTCCACGATTCCACCTCTCATAGTATATAGAGAAGTTGGGGGAGTTAAAGTGGGCTAAGAAATGCCTACAGTATTGCTGGCAAATGAAAGGGAGTGAAGATGATCAAACATGAGCTATAGTAATCATTAGAGCCTATCTTGTGTGGCAATAGTGGGAAACAATTATTTCTTTGTCCCTATTGCATTTGCAGATAGTCGCCTAGCGGCCCTATTTTGAATAACAAGGTCCCTCCCTGAAATGAACAATATTGTGTCTTACTTGCAGGGTTGCTCTGAGGAATATGCTTGGTACTTAGCGGATAAAGTTGCTTGCATTCATTCTGTGTTGAACTTTAAGCCAGTACAACTAGAGGTTATAGGAATGAAGTCTTGCAAGGGTATTTGGGGGATGGGGGGGTTGGTCCTGATGCATTGGAGGAAGTAGACACAGCTCTTGTGGCTGCTAGTTTGGCAAGTTCTGTGTTAGATCAGTGTCCCTCCTGATTAGTTAAGGGGACCAATAACTCTTTGAAGGAGGGAATGGTTCCTTTGGTTCTTAAAGAGGCAGTGGTGTGTCTTCTCCTGAAAGGGCCATCACTTGACCCAAGTAGTCTAGACAGCTTTTGTCCAGTATCCAATCTCCTCTTTTGCAGGAAGGTGGTGGTTTTCATAGATTTTTCGCAAGGCCATGAAGACTTGTTTATGTGACCTAAGTCTATTAATATACAAGAATGAGCTTAACGTCCCTCATAACCACGATGAGGTGGTCACTGACCTTGAGCCAGACATCCTAGAATGTGAAGTGAAGTGGGCCTTAGAAAAACTGAGCAACAACAAAGCTAGTGGAGGTGACAGTATTCCAGCTGAGCTATTCAACATCTTAAAAGACGATGCAGTAAAGGTACTATACTCAATTTGTCAGCAAATTTGGAAAACTCAACAGTGGCCACAGGATTGGAGAAGATCAGTTTACATTCCAATTCCAAAGGAAGGCAGTACCAAAGAATGTTCAAACTATAGCACCACTGCACTCATTTCATATGCTAGTAAAGTTATGCTTAAAATCCTACAAGCTAGACTCCAGCAGTATGTGGATTGAGAACTACCAGAAGTACAGGCAGGATTTCGAAGAGGCAGAGGAATTGCCAACATACGCTGGATCATGGAGAAAGCTAGGGAGTTCCTGAAAAACATCTACTTCTGCTTCATTGACTATGCTAAAGCCTTTGTGTGGATCACAACAAACTGTGGCAAGTTCTTAAAAGGGCCAAGTTTGAAGACCCCTAATCTATATATATAGTATCACTTGATACTATATATATTTTGTACTGTCTAATTGTCTTAATTTTTAAAATTATTCTATGTTTTATGAGACTCACTTGTTGAGATGGGCGGCTATAAATCAAAAATAAAAATACATTGGCTCAAAATTGCAAGCATTTCCCAAATGGAGGCAATTTTGAAATGTTGCAAAGTTTTCTCATAGCTTATTTGTTGTATTATTTTGAAAATATATAAGCAAAGAGTAAACTAAATTTTGTATAATGCTTTAAATTACAAGGGGATGTTTACTAAAATATTTAAATAGGACAAGGAAGGAAGGGTTGTATAATCATTTCGTAAGTGAGATTTTACCAAAAATTAGTTTAAGAAAGAAAAAGTGTTTATTATAAGTTATATTTTGCAAAGTGCTGTTCTTATACAATTACAAATCACAAAATTAGATTTTAAAATGTCAAATTATGCTGTTAAATATTCCAAATGAAAAGAAGTTTAGTCAAAGAAAATAAAATTTGCTAAATTTATTAAGCTTAAAAATCTCAAAATTTATTAAGCTTAATTTTATTTTAAAAATATTTCCAATATAAACTTTACATATTCTGATTGAAAAGAGGATCCTCCTCCTGAATCTATATAGCAATTTAGGATTATAGTCTTTAACATGACTATCCATAAATTGACCTACTGGTAAATAAGCATGCATAGAAACATGGTATAAAAATCTACTTTAGTTAGATGCTTAGCAGAATGATTTTACAGCATTCCAATTTAATGCCTTATTGCATACTTACTGACTTATACATCCTGCATAAGAACAGTAAAACAGTAAAAATGGCAACAATTATAATTTCCCATGAAAAACCAAAGAGTTCTGGACCAGGTCTCATATTTTCAGGAAGTGATGAAACAACCTTTAAAGAAGAAAAGAAAGTTAAAGCCTGACAGAACAATTGTTAACAGAATTTCCATATTTTGATCATATTAATTCATAATCACTGCATTTAATAAAATGTTCCCCAGGTAAAATGCATAATGAACATAAAAGGGAAAAGGGGATACTTACATTACATTAATCAGGGCAATTGCACATATAAATGCCAAATACTATTTATCAATTGAGTTATCAGTATTTACTTTTCTTCCTTTTCTGGAAGTGACTACAGTATTATCAGAAAGTCTGTGTTTTAGATTTGTTGAATATATGCTAGCAAATAAGACACATATTAGTCACTTAATCATATTGTGGAGTAAGTGAAATTTGACCTGACCTAATATTTCTTTACTCCAATATAAATCTACTAGGAGCTTGCAGATAAGTGTGCAAAAAAGGACTATGGCCATAAACAGTAATTCTGAACAACTTTAGCAAGTAAATCAAATTAAATAATGGGGATAGTGAGTTAAATAATGGGGATAGTGAGTTAATTGATACAGAACATCACTGTCCCTGGCAATCTAAGAAAATAGGGGAAGCCAGGCACTACACAAGTTATGCAGCAAGTAAACACAGGGTCAGTCATAAAGGACTCAAATGTCTATACACTAATGCACAGAGTATGAACAGTAAGCAGGGTGAACTAGAAATTCAGGTAAATGAGGGCAGATATGACATTGTTGCCATTACGGAAACATGGTGGGACGAAACCTTCAAATGGAACACACAGCTAGAGGGATTTAAACTATTTAAAAGAAACGACTAAACAAAAAAGGAGGAGGAGTTGCTCTATATATAAGAAATAACTTTATCTCTACAGAAATAGAGCACAACAATGACGAAAACTGTAAACTTGAAAGCATTTGGGTCAATATAAAAGGGGAAAAAAATGACTGCTATAGCTGTATACTATAGGCCGCCCAACCAAGCAGAGGAAATAGATGAACTTTTTGCTAGTCAGCTAACTAAGGTATGTAAGAAGCACATCACAATAGTAATGGGGGACTTTAATTATCCTGATATCAACTGGGAGACAAACTCTGCACCAAGTGGAAGATCAAACAGATTCCTGTCAAACCTAGTAGACAACTTTCTCTCCCAAAAAGTAGAGAAGGGACCTAGGGGATTAGCCATATTGGATTTAATTCTCACAAACAGAGATGAAATGATAGAAGGTGTCGAAGCCACAGGAACCTTGGGGGGAAGTGATCATGCAATATTGGAATTCAACATTCTGGAGGCACAAGCAATAGAACACAGCCAAACTAGAGTCTTTGACTTTAAAAGAGCTAATTCAATAAACTTAAAGAGACCATGGGAAGAATTCCATGGATGAGAATCCTAAAGGGGAAAACAACTCAAGAAGCTTGGGAAATTTTGAAAAGTGAGATAATAAAGGCCCAGTCTAGTACAATACCAACAAAGAAGAAAAATAACAGCTCTCAAAAGAAACCAGCATGGCTGCATAAAGAACTCTCTGATAAATTGAAAGATAAAAAGGACAAGTATAAGAATTGGAAAGAGGGGCACATAACTAAGTCAGAATATCAGCAAATAGCCCGTGCCTGCAAAGATGAAGT
>JAKJMR010003822.1:0-17708 GCA_024449315.1 Daboia siamensis | reverse complement strand
TCTTATTGGATTATATGCTCCAAATCAACAACAGCAAAAATTCTTCAAATTTTTACATCAGAGACTAATCGAATTGGATTATAAATCTGTTATTATGATGGGGGACTGGAATGGAGTTTTGGTGCCATCTGAAGACAAGAAGGGTTCCTCCAAAAAATTTTTTAATTCGAAATTGCCTAAAGCTTTTTTTGATTTGAAGGAAGATCTGGAATTAAGAGATGTATGGCGGGAAAGGAATATGAGAGACAGAGATTTTACCTTTTTTTTGGATAGACATAAATCTTTCTCCAGGATTGACTTTATTTTGATTACTACTGATCTTTTTTCTTCGGTTAAGAACGTCAAGATTTTCCCTAGGACAATGTCTGACCATAGTCCTGTTTGGTTGGAGTTTTTTGCTGAAGATGGTAGTAGGAGATCCTGGAGGCTGAATGAGAATTTATTTACAAATGACTTGTTCTTGCAGAAATGTAGAGAACATATGAAAGAATTTTTTGTTACAAATATGCATAAAGGTACACCGATGGAAATGGTTTGGGATGCTAGTAAAGCTTATATGAGAGGGGTTTTGATTTATATGAACAATGCTTATAGGCGTAAGCAAATGCAAAAACGTTTAGATATTGAGGAAGAGATTAAATCTAAGGAGAAAAAGCTCATTTTGAATCCATTGGATAATAATTTAAGGATCTCAATACATTTATTGAAAGAACAATTTAACATGCTACTGGCTGATCAAGTAGCAACTAATTTGCGCTATGCTAAACACAATACTTTTTGTAACGCTAATAAGCCTGGTAGATGGTTGGCTTACCAATTAAGGAAGAAAAAGAAATCACGTACTATAGATAAAATAGAATATAAAGGAAAAGAAGTCTACCAACAAAATTTGATTGAGGGGAGTTTTTTAGATTTTTATTTGAAATTATATTCTAAAGAAAATATACAAGCTTTAGATATAGACAAGTATTTACAGGGAGCTCATTTTCCGAGACTCTCAAAAGAACAACAACTTGAGATGAATTGCCCAATTACATCAGAAGAAATTTCTTTAGCTATTAAACAGTTGATATTGGGCAAGGCTCCGGGAACAGATGGATTAACAGCAATTTACTACAAAAAGTTGTTGCTCGAAATGATTGAACCCTTAAAGATTTTGTTTAATGAAATTCAGACTGGAGGTGCAGTTCCTCCATCATGGAGGACAGCTTTTGTATCATCCATTCCAAAGGAGGATCAAGACCTTACTCAACCCAAAAATTATAGACCTATATCGCTTTTAAATACAGATTATAAGATTTTTGCTAAAGTATTGGCTAATAGATTAATGCAAATTTTGAAACAAATGATTCATAGTGATCAATCGGGATTTATATCTGGGAGGTATATGAAATATAATGTAAGACAAATTGTAAACTTGCTTGAATATTTGGATAAGCACAACCAAGTCTCCGCAGCATTGATATTTTTGGATGCAGAGAAAGCCTTTGACCAATTGAATTGGCAATTTTTATTGAGAGTTGTTGAGGAGATGAATTTTGGAGAAGGTTTTTTACATGTTATTAAAGTTATATATCAACAACACAATGCACAAATTATAGTTAATGGGGGGCTAACAGAGACCTTTAAAATTGAAAAAGGTACAAGACAGGGATGCCCCCTATCACCATTATTGTTTGTTTTAACATTAGAGATTTTATTAATTAAAATTCGAGAGTCCTCCATGATAAAGGGAATTAAAATAAAACAGAATGATTATAGATTGAGAGCTTTTGCTGATGACTTGGTTGTGACAGTATCTCAACCCTTACAGTCGGTTATAGACTTGATGGAAATTATAACTCAGTATGGTAAGGTTTCTGGGTTTAAGGTGAATAGTAATAAGACTAAGATATTATCTAAGAATTTATCTATGAGTGAAAGGGATATGTTATCTAAATTAACAGGTTTTGAAATAGTGAAAAAGGTTAAATATTTAGGAGTATATATTGCAGCTTCAAATGTAAAATTGTATAAGAGTAATTATGAAACACTATGGTTGAAGGTACAAAGGGATTTAAATAATTGGAAAAAATTACAATTATCATTACTGGGAAGAATTGCAGTTGTTAAAATGAATGTTCTGCCAAAGTTTCTCTTTTTGTTTCAAATGATACCTATATTGAAAAAGGATGCCAACCTTGATCAATGGCAGAAGGGTATTAATAAATTTATTTGGGTGGGGAAAAAACCAAGAGTTAAATTTAAGATTTTACAAGATGCTAGGGAAAGAGCGCCGAATTTGAAATTGTATTATGATGCGGTTGCCTTGACGTGGGTTAGTGATTGGCTTAATTTAACTAATAAGAGAATACTCCATCTTGAGGGATGGGATTTGGTATATGGATGGCATGCATATTTGCTTTACGATAAGAAAGTGGACAGGGCTTTTAAATCCCATATTATTAGAAGTGCGTTATTGCGTGTCTGGAAAAAGTATTATTATAAGTTAAATTAGAAAATACCGATTTGGGGAATTCCTGGACACGCGATAGAGGGCGTATCTATGGGAGTGAGTTTGGATATGGTTTCTTATAAGGAACTACTTAGATTGCAAGGAATGATTGGCAACTTAAATCATTAAATGAGTTAAGACAAGAAAACATAAGTTACTCTTGGTTTCAATATACCCAATTGAAAGCTAGGTGGAAGTTTGACCAAAAGGTTGGCATCACAATTATAGATCAAAATTTATTAAACAAATTAGAGATTTAAATTGTGCACATATAAAGAGGATATATAATGCTTTAATTGAATTGGATTCGGAAACGGAACTAGTTAAAGATTGTATGATAAAGTGGGCACAAAATATTCAGGAACCAATTTCGTTGGACACTTGGGAGATAATTTGGGTCAGAAATGTTAAATTTACTCAGGCTCAAAACTTAAGAAAAATTTTTTATAAAATGTTTTATAGATGGCATCTGGATCCCAAGAAGTTGTCTAACATGTATCCTAATGTACAGTCTAAATGTTGGAGATGTGGTAGTTTAGAAGCCACCTATTTTCATATGTGGTGGACTTGTAGAAATATAAAAGCTTTTTGGATTAAAATTTGGTGGAACATTCAAAAGATTTTTAAGAGAAAGATAAAGTTTTCTCCGCAATTGTTTTTATTGGGTATTGTTGTAGATTGTGATGTTAAAGAAACTAATTTGATGTTGAATATCATAACAGCAGCACAGTTAGTGGTGGGACAATATTGGAAGAAGGATAGTTTGCCTACTATAGAAGAATGGGTGTTTAAAGTTTCGAATCTTGCAGAAATGTCTAAGATTTCTGCTTACTTGAAAGATGATTCACAGGAAAGATATATTTCAGTTTGGAGGAGATGGACAGATTATATTCAGAACAACTATGGGACCAAAAAGTTCCATTTAGCTTATGAGTAGATTTTAGTGGGATATTGTTATTGGTACTCTGTATGTATTTATGTTAAAGGGGAGTTAAAGCACATTATGAATTTGGTTAATTGTATATTATGCATAATTTTTATTTAGAATGTGATTATTATAACTATAATCCTGTATTTAGCTCTGGGAGGTGGGGGGGGGGGGGAAGTGGGGGGGTTTGGGGTGGGGGGGATTTGGGGATATATTGTAAAATTTTGTTTTTGTAAAACTCTTTAATAAAAAAAAAAGATCTGGTAAAAGATCTTAACTGTGTTTGGTCAGATTCAGACCGACTGGATCTCCAAATGCTCTCTAGGCCCCTTCTCCGGCGCTTCATCTCCCGTAGGTCCACGGAAAATCAAGGGGCCAACTGGGACCTGCGCCGGGTCAGAGGCCGCAAAGGCACAACGTGGTCGAGAGCTTCAGAAGCAGTCCGTTGCCAGGCGTCAACCAAGGTCTCGACCGGGCTGTGGGAAAGGAAGGCAGGGATCAATCCAAGCGCCATCTGAAACCTTTCTGGATCTATCAGGTGCCTGGGGCGGAACCACCTGGTTGGTTCCGCCTCCCAGCAGTGGAAGGTGGCATAACGGAGGCCCAGCCGCAGGAGATAATGATCTGTCCATGAAAGGGGTTGAATAGTTGGAGAGACCCCGCCCAGACCATTAAGCCACTGCCCGGAGATAAAAATAAGGTCGGGCGTGTTTCCCCCCTCATGGGTCGGACCCTGAATAATCTGGGTCAGGTCCATGGTCATCATAGAAACCATGAACTCTCGGGCCACCCCCGATGCCCCCCCCCAGGGAGGGCAGGTTGAAATCCCCCAGAACTATAAGTTTAGGAAACTCAACCACCAACCCCGAGAGAGCGTCGAGTAACCCGGGCAGGGCCGTTGCCACACAGCTGGGAGAAAGGTACGCGAGCAACAGGCCCAACTGACCTCCAGGGCCCCACCTCAGGAGGAGGGACTCACATCCGCCTATCTGAGGGGCAGTGGCCTCCCACAGACAAAGGGCCTCCTTAATGACAACTGCCACCCCACTGCTCCTACCCTGAGTCCGAGGCTGGTGCAGCACACAGAAACCTGGTGGGCATAATTCAATCAGAGGGACTCCTCCCTCTGGGCCTAACCAAGTTTCGCTAATGCATGCGAGGTCTGCGCCTTCCTCCTTAATCAGATCCCGAATGAGGGGAGTTTTATTCACCACAGACCTGGCATTCAAATAGATCAGCCTGAGCTCAGGTATCTGCCCTCCCCCATCCCCGGGAAAGCAGGTTGAAACCAGAGGGTCGGAGCATGCCACCGCTCAAAGACAGCAGGGGTGCAATCCCAGATTCCGATATGGCCCTCTGTTCATCCATCTGTCGCCATTCCCAATCACCGTGGGGATCGCTCTCCCCACCCCAACCCCTCGGGCTCCATGACACCCCCCCCTGCCCCCCTACCGCCGCGACCATCAACCAACCTGGACTGGACTAGGTCCGGCGAAACCCCCCCATCTTTCTGCCGGGCCTTACATTCCTCCCTCCTCCCTAACCCCTTAAAAAGTTTAAAAAGAAAACACCGAAGCCTCCTTTTCGTGCCATGCCACCTCTTGGGGTCCCAATACCTGTCATTAAGGAACCGGCGGCATAGATTAGAGGGCCACACCAGGGAGAGGTGGGACTCCCTCAAGGCAAACAGTTCACCCGCGGAATAAGCCATTGATGGAAATAAAAAGCAGGAAGGAATGGATCAGCAAGGGCAGATGAAATAAATATTAATAATAAATCCACAAAGCTGGACAGTGACTCCCGAGCATGGTCACCCAATCACAGTGACCATGATCTTCCGGTTTCAGGGAGAACCATTATCCAGCTCCGGGCAGGTCGCAGAGAGGGAAAGGTCCAATGGCTGGGTGAAGATAATAAAGTCAGTTTATCGGTGAAGGCATCCACAGCTCCGGCAATGGACAGAAGTAAAGAAGTCTCGGGGTTCAGGTTCCAGGCCTGGCCGACAACAGCTGGGCCCCCCTGCTGCCCAACATCGCCGAACCCCACCGCCAACACCTCCAAAGCCGCCAAAGATGTCAAATGACGGCAACAAAATCCGGGCCAGTCATCCATATCCATCTCTCAAATATAAGTCACAACCAAAGAGGGGCTGTGATAAGACTCAGGGCATAGGTGTCATCATGGAAGATGGAGGAGGCTCACCTCTGTTCTTCAATATGGTCCCCAGGGGCCACCGCAGCCTCAGGCGACCCAGGCATTGGGCGCCAACAAACAACTTCAGAGGGCCCCCACAGAAGAGGGAAGCCATCCGCTCATCACTCGGTACCACAAGCCATGGGTGCGGCCTCGATGCCGCAAGCCCAGTTGTCTCAGGCCTCAGACGCCTCAAGTG
Organism: Daboia siamensis; assembly: GCA_024449315.1. NCBI lineage: Eukaryota > Metazoa > Chordata > Lepidosauria > Squamata > Viperidae > Daboia > Daboia siamensis. The sequence goes on along the minus strand of JAKJMR010003822.1, from coordinate 11,894 downwards.
CCTTGCCATCCCGCTCACTCCACCTCCATCCTCAAGCGGCCTCGTCAGATGTCTCCACCCTCCAAAAAACAGCCCCAAAAGGGCCTCCGCGGAGGGGGAAGGTCGCTCTCGGCCTGTCGATGGGCTCGCCTCCACCCTTCAAGGAGCCTCCACTGAAGGGGAAAGCTCACCGATCGAGCCGTCAATCAGGCACTCGGGCGACACAGGCCCCAGGCGCCTCACCGCCCGGGTCGCCCCACCTCCATCCTCCAGCAGCCTCAAAAGGGTCGCCGCGGCCCCGGGAGCTCCCGCCGCCCAGCCAGGGCCGCACGGCAGTCAGCAGCCCCATTAATGTCCAAAAGGCCGAATCTCACCCTCCTGCATCTGGCGCTCAGCCGCAGGCCGCGGCCATCTTCTTCGGAGGTTAAAAAAAAATTATACATTTACAGATTAGGCCCACAATGTATGAAGGGATCTTCCCATAGGTTCCAACTCATCTAGTAAGATCATCCTCAAAGGCCCTCCTCCAGTGCCCTTCCATGCTGATCTGCAGTTAGCAGATGCTCACTGCAGTGATTTCTGCAAATTCTAGTAGTTGCCCCTGGCTATGAATGGCTCCCAAGTAAGTCAGGCCTGGTACCTACTATCCTTCTGGCCCAAGGCAAAGATATTTTTTCATAATCTGAATTCATGATTATATTCATATCTGAAATGTTATACTTTTTAACCAGTCTTTAGCTGCTGTCCATACTGTTTTGTTTTTATGTTGTACAGGTAGTCCTTGAGGTACGAACCTAATGGAGCCTGCCCATTAGGATCGTAAGTCAAAACATTCATCAAATGAATCAGACTCAATTTTACAAATTTTTAAAATCAAATTCTTTAATTGAATCAAATGGGTTGTTAAATGAACAAAGATCTGACAAAATGATGCTGCCAGTTAACTGAACTGAGAGGCTTTCCCGCAAGCCGCCCATCAGCTGTTTCCAGTGCAGCCAGCTCAGGAACTAAATTGCCTCTGATAGAAGTAAATGAAAGGTCTTCAAAATTTTTAATATTGAAAGAGAAATTTAAAACTGAATATGCTGCAGTGGAAATTTACTAGGTGAATGGAGATGAGAACCAGGAAAGGAGAGCACAAAGAAAGGATGCTAAGTGAAACACGTAGGCAAAAATTAGCTGGGTCTTAAAAGTGGGAAAGGAAGAAGACAAGCTATAAAAATGTCTGTAAGAGAAAATAACAAGTAAAACAGGAAAGAACCTATTTTTTTCTAAGAGGTCACAAAAAGGGGGCTAGAACTCAAGCAACTGAGCATGTGCAATTAGTTGATTAATATTAACTGACACACCTTGCATAAATTATCACTTAATTTTAATGTACATGGGATGTATGACTTAGTATGTAGCAGGAAATATGTAGGAGGCGGTCGGAAAGAGTTTAACCTCACAGTACCTTAGCCAATGGGGAAAGAGGAGGGATGTGCGGCCGGGGCCAGGGATCTATAAAAATGGGAATATTTTGGGTTGAAACTTTGGAGAGAACCAAGTTTTGATAGCTTCTCTCCCCGCTTATTGCAATAAACGAAACAAAAGGCCTTCACTGTGTCTTGGCTGGTTATTGGTCAGGCGAGCTTGTCTCTGGTCATGAAGGAAAGTGGCCAGGAATGCATAACAGCCTTGGGGGCTCGTCCGGGATTTGCATCCATTCCATGTTTAGCAGCTGGGGATATTTGAAAGGGGAGTGCACACCTGGGTAAGTTTTTCCCAGCCCTAAAGGTCGGATTGCCCCTGCTCAAACAAAGAGGAATCAGAAATCCTGAGACGGAAAGCCAGGATGCAGTGAAAACCTAAGGGAACGTCAGCCAACTAGAGGAAGGACTTCAACTCAGCCTGACAGGTAAGATACCAGAGGGGTATCTAGATACCAGAGGGGTATCCATGGCAATAAGAGTTTGAAGAGGAGGGACGCCTCCCCGGCCAGTGTGCCGGCCAATAAGGAAAAAAGGAAAGGTATTTAGGGAGAATGTTGAAGTGTTTTAAGTCAATGCTTTAAACAAGGCATTTGAACAGAGGAAGGATGATACATTACAGTATATATCTGGCCTAAGTACATGTTTGGCCACCCAATAAATTAAATTGGGCTTCTCAGCTTGGCTTAGAGCAGTGAGGAATGGATAGGCAGTAGTTAAGGTCTATCAGAAACAGTCCTTGCATTTCCCCACTGCTTGGAGAACAAGCTACAAGTTGCCCCAAAAGAGTAAAAGTGGAAATTTAAAGGGACACAAACCTCCAAAGGTCTGGAAGTAATGTTTAAGGGTTTGTGTGTGTTGGCTCATTCCTAAAGACTGGGGGATGCGGGGGAGAGACCCTCTAACAGTAATATACAAAACAGCAAGGCCTTATTCCAAAAGGAAATTTGGGAAATTGGCTTGTGAAAAAGCTTGAAAATAATGATCGTTTTGCCTGGGGTGAAGTATTTGGAATTTTTTTGTGTCTGGTGTAAATGCAAGAAAGGGTGAAGAAGGCTAGTTTCTTAGTAATTAGAAGGACAACAGAAGGTGTTAAAAGAATGGAAATAATCAGATGGAAGAGAGAGAGAGAGAGAGAGAGAGAGAGAGAGAGAGAGAGAGAGAGAGAGGAACTGTGTGAAGTTTTATGCCTGGCCAGGATGAAAGGTGAGAACTCTGATCTGCTATTTTGTGTAAGACAGTTAAGTAGAAAGCTATGTTTTTTTTTTTTTAGGTTCCTATAATTTGGAAGATGACAAGAGAGGGGAAAACCCCTCTCCAAGGGGGGAAAAAGTTGCCTGCCCTAACAGCTTTTGAAATCAAGCAATTTAGGAAAGAATTGTCCAAACTAATAGAAGATCCTATTGAAGTAAGAAAACGGTAGAAATGTTTTTAGGATCAATGGAATATTCATGGGGAGAAATGGAATCCATTTTAACATGTTTACACCAGAACAGAATGAGATGATTAGGTGAGTAGCTAGGGAATAGTGTAAGAAAAGGTTTTCACAAAAAGAATGGACAGGCAACAGAGTGCAGAGAGGAATGCTATGGCTGATTATAGGGGTTAGAAGGTATTTAAATATGCAGTGCCTCAGAGTCTTAACATTTAGAAGACACTGTGATTAGAACAAGGAAAGGAGGAAGTATGACTGAATGGCTAGAGAGGTTAAAAAGCCAACTTAAAAGTATGGACATTTGGATCTTGGCAATCCAGGACATCAAATGATTTTGAAATATCAACTTGTAGGGAAAGCATGGGAAGATATTAGGGTAAAAACGCAGAAATTAGATACATGGAAAACTAAAACAATAGAAGATTTATTACCGGTAAGAGATGCTCAGAAAGTATATGCAAAGAGAGAAGAGGAGAGAGATAAGCGTAAGATAAGATAAAAATGATGGCTCAATTGGTGCAAACAGGCTAACAAAGAAGATGGGGAGTAGTAATCAAGAAATCAGTAAGGGGTCTTGGGAGAGCTCTAGACTGGGGGTGAGGACAGCCATTTGGCACCAGGGGATATAAACCCCTAGAAAAAAATTACCCAGTCCATAAAAATAAATACATAAATGTGCCTTTTGAAGGAAGAAAGACACTGGGAAAATGAGTGCCTTAAGAGGAAGGAGGGGGAAGAACTTACAAATTTGGTGAATTTTGAGGATTAGGGGTGTCAGGTCCAGCTGTGATCTGGTCCAGCTTTTTAGGAACTCCTGATAAACCTTAAAGGTTGGACCCCTGGAGGAGGAAAGGATATATTCGGTGGATTCCGGAGCCAGCACATTTACCCTGAACTATATACTGTACCTCCAGGAATGCAAATTGGGAAAGGGAAGTTTAAGGATCAGGGAATTAGGGACATGTAGTAGAAGCAACAATATTTAAATCTGCGATAGTCCAAACAGTAGCAAAGGACCTGAACTAAGGTGCAACTTTGTATTGGTAAAAAAGGGAGCTGATTGTTGATTTTTATTCTAAGCTGTATGTCAGAGATAAGATTCAAGATGTAGATATAGATAGATATTTACGAGAAGTTAATATTCCTGTTCTTACACAAGAGCAAAGGGAAGGGATGAATCAATTGATAAATGGTGAAGAAATTATTTTAGCAATTAAGCAATTAAAGGTGGGGAAAGCACCAGGAACCGATGGTTTGACTGCCATCTATTATAAAGATTTACAGTCAGAAATGGTGGAACCTTTAAGAGAATTGTTTAGGACAATTCAATTGGGAGAAGAAGTGCCTCCATCGTGGAAAACAGCCTTTATATCGCTGATTCCGAAGGAAGATCAAGATATTACCCAAGCCAAAAATTATAGGCCAATATCACTTTTAAACACTGATTACAAGATATTTGCAAAAATTTTAGCAAATAGATTAATGAAGGTAATGCAGCAAATGATTCAGAGTGACCAAACTGGATTTATAAGTGGTAGACAAATGAAGAATAATGTGAGACATATTGTAGATCTATTGGAATTTTTGGATAGAAATAACCAGGTTTCTGCAGTGCTGATCTTTTTGGATGCTGAAAAAGCCTTTGATCAATTGGACTGGCAATTTTTATTTAAGGCATTGGAGAAAATGAAGTTTGGGGAAAAAATTTTACAACCTATTAGGGCAATATATCAGAAGCAAAAAGCTCAAATAATAGTTAATGGTAGTTTGACAGAAACATTTAATATTGAAAAGGGTACAAGACAGGGGTGTCCGTTGTCACCTTTGCTGTTTGTTTTAACATTGGAAATATTATTGATTAAAATACGAGATTCAAATAAAATTAAGGGAATTAAAATAAGAGATCAAGATTATAGATTGAGAGCGTTTGCGGACGACCTGGTTATTACAGTAAGTCAACCGACTTACTCAGTTGTAGAATTGATGGAGATGATAACGTCATATGGGAAAGTTTCTGAATTTAAGATAAACACGCAAAAAACTAAAATATTGTCTAAAAATATGACTATAGAACAAAAGGTTATTTTAGAAGAGTTAACGGGATTTGAAATAGTTAAAAAGACTAAATATTTGGGGGTATATCTTTAGGCTTCAAATGTAAAATTATATAAAAATAATTATGAATTGTTATGGTTAAAAATACAAAAAGAGCTAGATGGTTGGAAAAAATTACAATTATCCTTATTGGGAAGAATTGCAGCAGTAAAAATGAATGTTTTGCCAAAATTTTCATTTTTGTTTCAAATGATACCTATACTTAAAAAGGATTCAAATTTGGAGGAATGGCAGAAAGGTATTAATAAATTTGTTTGGGCAGGGAAAAAACCACGAGTTAAATTTAAGGTAATGCAAGGTATACGTGAAAGAGGTGGTCTTAAAATGCCTAATCTCAAATTATATTATGAGGCTGCTGCTTTATCATCAATTAGTGATTGGTTTAATGTAACACAAGGGAGATTATTAAATCTTGAGGGTTATGATTTGTTATTTGGTTGGCATGCATATTTATTGTATGATAAGAAGGTGGATAATGTTTTTAAGATACATATATTAAGGTATGCTCTGTTGCGAGTATGGAAAAAATATAGACATAAGTTAAATTATAAAATACCAATTTGGGCAATACCTAAACATGCAATAGAAAATATAAATGTTGGATTTAAACATGATGTGATTACATACAAAGAAATTTTAAGGATGGAAAGGAATGTATGGCAATTAAAGCCATATAATATTTTAAAAGAAGAAAAGATTGTACAAACTTGGTTTCAGTATGGGCAGTTACAAGCAAGATGGAAAGAAGATCAAAAAGTTGGTATTTCGATAACTGATGGAAATTTTGTGAGATGGTCTCACGAAGTCGATGGTTCGTTAAGGAGCTTCCAAGTAAAAAGCAGCACGCAGGGATGCAATCGTTTAAAGCTTTATTCAACGTAGAGTAAATAGAAAGAATTCCCTGGCATGGAGGCCTCCATGCCTGGATTGAGCTCGTGGATGAGCTAGCAAGTAGAAGAAAGAACAAAGAGAAACTAGAGACTAGAGAGTAAGCTGCTAGAGAGAGAGTAGCCCCTGAGCAGAGGTATTTATGGGGGTCCTCAGTCCCTCCCTTACCATAAAACTCTCTCACCAATGGGGCTGCAGGGGTCGGGGACCCCTGACCCATCAGTGGGGGCAAAGATGCTTCTTTGCTCCCATCTGATGACCTTTTTGGGAACTGCCATGGCTGGCACAAAAACATCTAACAATTCCCCTTCTTGCCAGCCAATGACAGGGACCAGTGAATGTGTGTGAGGGGGCGAGCAGGTGTCATAGACATGCATAAGCACTTTCAGAAGACCAAACACAAACGCTTACACAGAAGGTTGTGCCGGTCAATGGGAACAGGTTTGGTAAACAGATCAGCTATCTGGTCATCTGTATTACAATGCTCAACATGTACAAACCCCATTTTGGCAAGCTGCCTGACATTTTTGTAGCGTATGTCTATGTGGCGGGACCTAGAGCCCACTGCATATGCCCCCGAGATTGCAATTGCAGCCATATTATCCTCTTGAATTTGGATGGGCAGAGGAGGAGGTGCCCAGATGCTCGTTATCAGAGCATCGAACCAAATCAAATCATTGGCCGTGTCCGAGAGGCTGGCATATTCCGCCTCGGCCGTGGAGCAAGAAACAAATTTTTGCTGCCTAACATGCCAATGGATAGGACAGCCATTTAGTAATATGAGGAAACCAGAGGTGCTCCGTCTACACTTAGTGTCACCAGCCCAGTCTGCGTCCGAGTAAGCGGAGAGCTGGGCCGTCTCCCCCTTCTCTGGTTCTAGCACAAGGAGAGCATCGGTCGTGCCCCTGAGGTACCTAAGTACCCTCTTAACAGCAGTCCAGTGGAAATCCTTTGGCTGTTCCACATGCCTGGACAGTAGATTCACGGCTAAAGCTATGTCAGGCCTGCTCCAATTGCTGATGTATAGCAAGGAGCCAATCACAGATCTGTAAAGCTTATTATCTGTGAACTCAGGACTGTCCTTGTGATTGTGATTGTAATAGTCGCTTTGTATCGGGCTACGCGTTGGGTTAGATTCTGCCATTTTACATTTGGCCAGTAACTCCTCAATCTTTTCTTTTTGAGATAGGGCGAACCCCCCCTTAGTGGCCAAGATGTGCACACCCAAGTACTTGTCAACCCGTCCCAAAGACTTCAGGGTAAACTTTTCTTCCAGGGCCTTGGCAAATTCATCACACCCTTCCTTGTCAGGCCCTACATATAGGAGGTCGTCCACATAAACTAACACCCGTTCTGTGGTACCCTTGGAGTTGCGTGTGAAAACACATTCATCTGCATGGGATGCACTGAAACCAACTCGTTCTAAACTTTTTCTAAGGCAGTCGTACCATAGTTTCCCCGACTGCTTGAGGCCATATAACCCTTTTTGAAGTAGCCATGTGTTTTCCCCTTCCTGCTGGTAGCCAGGAGGGGCCCTCACGTAGATCTCCCGGTCCAAGTTGGCGTGGAGGTAAGCCGTCTGGATGTCGAACTGGAAGACTTCCTCCCCCAGAGCGGCTGCAGTTACGAGGGTGGCCTTGACGCTCTCTGCCCGGACGGTTGGAGAGTAGGTCTCAACGTAGTCCTCCATGTAGCGCTGGGCGAACCCCTGAGCTACCAAACGGGCCTTATACAGGTAGAGGCCATTGGCAAGTGGTTTAGCCTTGAAAACCCACCTTGTGCCAATGACTTTCCTCTCCTTTGGTGGTTGCTGGGGGGTGAAGACCTTGAGCTTTCTCAGGCTCGCCATCTCCTGCTCCATCGCGAGCTGCCATTTCTCCTGTTCTTCGATGGGCAGCTCCTGGATGTCAGAGAAAGATTTTGGGGTGACCACAACGCTGTTGACTGACGCGATGTGCCCAATGTCGATTCTCTTTGGCGGGATTCCTTTGTTGGACCGCTTTGATCTCCTGACCTCCTGCCACTCACCGCCTTTTTGTTCCGCGGGTTCCTTGTTAGCTGGCATTTCACGACCGGGATGTGGAGACCCTCGGTCCCAGGTGCTGGGTATCGCGGGTCTCTGAGGCGTCGCCTCGGGACTGGATGGCTCATCCTCCCCACCTGAACCAGGTAGGGTGGCATCTTCGTCTTGTTTCTCGCTCTCGTCGGTGGCAGGGTATGTGGTCGTCTCAGGTGATGTCGTGGTTGGTGTGTCCTTGCTGACATATGGGCTCAGATCATTTGAGTGGATCTGAGTCCAATTGGAGTCCTCTTCGAAGGAGGCAGATTGGGAAATCACAGTCCTGCCCCTTTCTCCCAGGAAACGGTAGGCCTTGGAGCCATGAGCATAACCCAAGAACCTTAGTCTCTGGGAGACAGACCTCCCCTTCTTCCGCAGCTGCTTGGGGATGTGCACCCAAGCATAGGAGCCAAACACCTGCAAGTATCCCAGACTTGGTTTCCTACCATGGACCAGAAAATATGGGGTCTGGTCCACAACACTGCTCCAGGTGCGGTTTAAGGTGTAATTGGCGTAGTGTACTGCCTCTGCCCAGTATGATTCTGCGACCCCAGCGTCCGCAATCAGACTACGCATCATAGTTTGCAGGATTCCATTTCTTTTCTCTGCCACGCCGTTCTGGGCAGGGGTGAAGGGCGCTGTAAGAAAATGTCGGATGCCCTTACGCTTTACCCAGTCCTGAAATTTCCGGGACATGAACTCAGCCCCGCGGTCGCTCTGGAGTTGAGCGATCTTCGTCTTATATTGGGTCTCTACGAGGTTGTACAGTGATTTTATGGCATCAAAAGCTTCGGATTTTTCTGTGAGGGTATACACGTGGCCGTACCGTGAAAAATCATCAACGGCAGTGAGAAAATACTGTCTCTTCCCTAGGGATGGTGTGAATGGCCCAACCAGATCAATATGTACTAGTTGGTATGGGTATTGGGCCTTACGTAGTGACACCTTAGGGATGGGGGCCACCTTCCTCTTTGTGCTCTTACAGATGGCACAGTCCAGGAACACCTCACAATCCTTGAGCTGGACTCCCTCAGCAAACTCTCCCATCTTTTTAACCACAGGGAAGCTCGCATGACCTAATCTTCGGTGTAGGAGATGGGCACACTTATCGTGGAGCGGCTTCCCCATTGACACCCTCTTGGCTCTGGTTGCCTCGAGCGGTGCTTTAGTTGCCTGCTGAGGTTCGGGTTTCTTGTCTGCACTGCCCTTGGAAAGCCGTGGGGCTGGCTGAGGTGGCTTGGGCGCAACGGCTTCGGCCTTGCGCTCCTTAGACAGCCTTGGGGCTGGCTGTGGGGGCTTTCTCTCTTTCCATGAGCAGGCCCCTTCTGAGGTGGCACCCGGTGGACTGTCCTCTGTGGCTGGGTTCTCAGGGGAGAAGTATGGCAAACCATTTATGATGGCAATATTTCCAATGACCCTCTGGTTCCGGGTGACATGACCTCCCCCTTTGCGAAATAAGACTTGCACCTTGTCATCGTCACATAATTTGATGATGCTTAACAAGTTGTTGGCAATGGAGGGAGCATGTAAAACCCCATCAACTTTTCCCAGCCCGGGTACAGAAACAGTGCCCTCCCCAACAACCAAAGCCTTATCGCCATTGGCCACCTTGACAGATGAGTTAATTTTCTTTAACCTTTTAAACCCTTGTTTCATATTGGTTATGTGAGATGAAGCTCCAGAGTCCAGTAACCATAAGTCAGTGGGGGTATCAGCTTTTGTGGTGGGGGTGAGAGCACAAGTGCGCACAAAATTGCCCTTGGCACTGCCTTTGCCCCCGCCACGCCCCCTTCCTTGCCCCTTGCCCCTTCCTTGATTGGGACCACGCTTGGGGCCTTGCTGGTGATGGGGACAGTCTTTCTTCAGATGCCCCTCAGAGCCACAGATGAAACACTTAAGTAGAGCATTAACCTGCTCTGAGCTGTGGTGCCTCCTGCTGGCTCGCTGTATGGTGGGTTTGTCGTATTCTCCTGCATCTCTCCGCCTCCTGTCTTCCTCAATCAGCCTCCCTGTGAGGTAGGACAGAGTCATGGCTTCCTTCGTTGTCCCCTCCAGTGAAACAATGAAATTGCTCCAACTTATGTCCAGGGAAGCCAGAATGACAGCGACCATGTTCACATCATTTACAGGGTAGTCTCTGGACATCAGTTCTCCCCTAAGCGTCTTCAATTTTCCTAGGTGTTCAGGCATACTAGCCCCAAACTTGAGTTTGGTTGTATAAAACTCAGTTGTGAGTCTGGTGATCGAACCGATGGTGTCGCTGTTGAATAAATTGTATAATAACCGCCAAACTTCACTAGCTTTGAGCCCATCTGGAATGCTGGAGTACAAGTTAATATCCAGTGAACTCAGCAGAGTGGTGTATGCTTTCCTATGATACCACTCTTCTTGGGGTCCCCAGGGAAGAGGTGGGGGGCGTAGAACCATCTCCAGAGTCCCTTGGTCTAATAGATACATCTGCACTTCTTTACTCCATCTTCTGAAATTCTCCCCCCCAAGTTGCAGTTTTTCAAATTTATTTAAGAGTGCAGGGGCCGATGGAGTAGAATCTTTCATAGCTCTAAATGCATTGTCATAGATCTTTGAACTTTCCATTGAGGTGAATGGAAGAGGGACCCCCCTGCTGGCAGATGGTGGTATTTTTCTCGGCCCCGACTGGGCATGCTCAGAATTCAATTGAGCCCAGGAGGCAGGGGGAGGGTCTGGCCCAGGTGTGCAAGGCCGCAGCAGCCCCGAAGATTCCTCCTGGAGCCCCCCCGGCGCTGGGACACTCCCCGGGGGGCGCAGATCGCAGGATGGGCGCTGGGTGGCAAATGGATTGCCCGGGTTGCTCAGAGGAGCCCATTGCTGGCCTTGAAGACCCTGGCTGAAGACGGTGCTGGAGGAGGGGGTCTCGTCCGGAGCCCCCCCGAAGGCCATCTGGTAGGCAGGGCGTCTGGGCGGTGGCGAGAGGTAGGCCGGAGGGCCCGGGGGTTCACTGGGGGCCCTCCGGGGTTGCAGGACGTAGCTGGGAGGCTCCAGGCCGGACCCCTCCCGGCAGTTAGGCCCCGGGGAAAGGATTGGGGGCCGTGGAGCTCCTCCGGGAGGCCCCCGGGGGTGGCGAGGAAGGCTGGCTACCCCCGATGTCGAGGCCGCGGTCGTTTTGGCCTCCAGGGCCGCAACCAGGACCTGGATGGCTGCTTTAAACTCTGCTGCAGTAGGCTCGGTTGGGCAGGCTTTGAGGCTTTCTGGTGAGAAGGACCAGGGGGTTTCCGAGCCGCTTCGGCTGGATGCCACCGATTGCTGGGCCTCAAGGCTTGGCTGGGGCCTATCAATATCAGGCCACGTGGGTTTCCTGGGGGCCGCCATCTTGCTTCCGGTTGCCACAGGAAGCTGGAGGTCACAGTTTGGCGGGAGATTTCGCGCCAAAAGCTCTGGGGTCCCGGGGTCACTCAGGGTGGCCGGCGCCATGTTGGGGGGCCTCGTGGGCGCTGGGGAAGGACTCACCCGGTGTCCAGAGGCCTCCTGTGCTGGCAACTCCCGTGGAGAGGCTTGTGTCGCCCTTTGTGCTGCAAGGAACTTTAGAAGCAGCTCCCTGCGTTCTTGTTCAGTCATCTGGTCCACGCGGCGGCTGTCTTGGGCCCGGGCCGTTTCCGCTGCGTCTGGGCAGTCTTGGGAGGACTGTAAGCCTTCCATGCTTCCCTCTGTGGCTTGCAGCTGCGGGGAGGCATGCGAAGGGGTCCCTGGCGCTCCGCTGGGTCCAGGGGCTGGATGCAGGGCTGCCGTCCTTGATTGAAGACTCCTGGTCACAATCGGGGATCTCCTGCCATCCGTCTCAAATGGGTTCTTGCTGGAACCTCCAGGCATCTTGCTTCTAGCTGCTGGCTTGGAAGCCTTGCCTTTAAACCATCCTCTGCTACCAATTTGTGAGATGGTCTCACGAAGTCGATGGTTCGTTAAGGAGCTTCCA
>JAKJMR010003812.1:0-13616 GCA_024449315.1 Daboia siamensis | reverse complement strand
ATCTATCTATCTATCTATCTATCTATCTATCTATCTATCTATCTATCGACAACAGAGATTGAGGTGGCTGGATGGAGTCACTGAAGCAGTAGGCATGAGCTTAAATAGACTCCAGAAGATGGTAGAGGACAAGAAGACCTGGAGGAACATTGTCCATGGGGTCACGATGGGTCGGACATGACTTTACAGCTAACAACAACAACAGTCTATCTATCTATCTATCTATCTATCTATCTATCTATCTATCTATCTATCTATCTATCTATCTATCTATCATCTATCTATCTATCTATTTATCTATCATCTATCTATCTATCTATCTATCTATCTATCATCTATCTATCTATCTATCATCTATCTATCTATCTATCTATCTATCTATCTATCTATCTATCTATCTATCTATCTAACTATCTATCTATCTATCTTATGTAAACTGATTTTCTAAAACAAGTATTTGTATAACTCCTTTTTCTAACCACTAAGTATCTTGATCTGTGAGATTTTGTAGTGATTTCTACAATTTATTTTATTATTTATTCTATTATATGTAGCTTTTATAAGTCTTTGTGGGCTTACATTGCATCTCATTCTCTGAGCCTTTTTAAGGTCTCTATCAGTAGTCTCATCAGTCAGCCACATATTCCCTACAAAGTGTGGCTTATAATACAAAAGTACCGTAATCATGTTTTGTTTTTTTGTTTTGTTTTTTGTGTGTGTGGGGGAGATTCCCACACAAATGCCACCAGATTCTATTCTTTTACTGGATAACTATTGGCATTCTACTAGGTTTTTATGGGCTTCCTGATATATATAGTTTTGGCTTTCCCCGCTTATAATTGGCAGAATTATTAACCATTATCCAGCTTTTCCCCTACATGTGGCATGCAGAATAGATATTTTTTAAAAGCTGGAAGTAAAAGAGAATCACAAATGAAGAAATATGTGCCAGGCATTTTGTTTCACCTATCACTATTTACACTGCATCCCACATTCTGTTAATTATCTGAAATATTATTATTATTCTATGTGATATGATACATGGTCCTGGAGGAAGCTATTGTATTCTTAATGGCAAATTATGTTAATAAACACACAGAAGTCAGTATTATTTACATTTGTTAAGTATATTAATAAGCACACAAGTCAGTTTCATTTTGGTCTACAAGTCTCTTGAGGGAAATAAAAGATAAATAAACATTGAGAGTAGAAATAACTATGACTGCAGATAGATTTTCACTCCATGAAAATTAGTGGGACAGCATTGACAGTAAGATATTTAACACTCTTAACAGCACAGAAGACATTATCTATAGAGACAAATAAGTCAGTTGTAAATTGAAAATTTAACAGAAAATATATTTCCCTCTTTTATGGAGCAAATTGGTATTTATTTTAAAATGCCTTATGTTTTGTGTATCAGGGTTGGCTTTATAACTTTTTTGCAGGAAGATAATTTAAGAAAATAATTGCATAAGACAGGTTTTTTTGATATAATGGAATAAGTTAAGTTGTTTTAAGGATGAGAACAAATGGTTTTAATATAATTTTTCAGAAATTGAACTTCAAATAGTATAGATTTAAAGACATTATGAAACAGAAGATAATTTGGAGAGATCTCTATGTAGCTAGTAAACAATGAATTAATTACATATGTTGGTACCTTTCCACATGATAATTATAAAGAATAAAACACAGTTATAATTTGCAGAAATATCAAATCAGCAGTTAGGTGGTAAGTAAAGTTCTATCATTTTTTATTTAACAATATGCCATTAAATACATGTTCAAGAATGTTGTATATTAGTTTATTAGTTTAAAGGCTTTGTATTCTATTTTTTAGCCTAAAATCTGCTAGGGAAATTGAGAAAAAGATGTCTGTATCATTTACATAAAGACTTACAAATGCAGACAAATGCAAACTCAAAGAGCAGTTATACAAAGAGGAAATTTCTGCTCTCAAGATTTTCAAGTAAAAGACTTGGTAAATTAATTCATTATTCATTTGCTAGATTTACATTGCCTTTCTTCTAAATTGTCCAATTTTTCAACAGTACCACAATTTTGTAGGAAAAGTGAGAGATTATGATTATGGTCCAATTATTTTGAGTAATCTATCACTGATGAAAATAGACCTGAAGAAGGTTTTTCTACTCCTAGGCGATTGATCAGTACATGAAGTAACAGAACTGAAAAAAAGGAAAGAAGAAAAGATGTGAAGGTGGTTGGTTCTTTAGTATAGTTGGATTAAAAGTGGCAATTCCCACTGTATGTTTGTGGTTCATGCTCAGATTCCGCTGATCATTCTGTCCATTTTTACATTTCTTGATGTTTTTTACATATCAAAATGACAGTTCCCAAATGTTATCTAACTACTTCTCCCTCATTTGTTTCCTTACAGTTATACTAGTTTTTTTAATAAATGAAATATGGAGAACCAAACCTGAAAATCAGATCAATTATAGAAAAATTAGCCTTACCAAAGAAATTTCAAATCTCCCTGGATATGAATAAAAGAAATGATAATATTTCTAAATGTTGTTTTATTGTTAAACATTAAAGTATTATTATTGAAAACGTGGATCCACATTGCTGAAAGAAATACTGAGATGTCAGAGGTCATAGTTCTAATAGGCTGCATCTCATTTTGTGGCCAAACTCTCTTGGAGTGAATAGAGGTTTCCACTTCAGGGGAAACTGTTTTGTTTTCCCCCAAAGAAGTTGGACTATCATTTTCCTTTCCATTGTTGGAGAAGAGGATTTATTTATTCATTTGGTCTATATATGATTTCTTTTAAAAATATTTTCCAGTGTATTGTATTTATTACCTATAATACTACCTAATGAATGTCAAATAAGAGGCTGTAAGTAAAGTTTTCTTTTTCTTAATGAATTAACAATTTAACATCGGCAGGTTTTGCACATGATAATTATGAAGAACAAAAAAGTAGTTATAATATGCAGAAATTTGGACCAAGCCTTCATATATGAACTGACCATTAACAGGTGAATTAGCATTGGCAAATTCATCTCATAATCTATCTCTATAGGAAAAAAGAAGTGCATGGTAAGATTCCTAATTTTTTTTATTTCTCTGTTTTTTAAATAAAGTATTATTGTTGAAAATGTGCTTGCATGGCATTCGACATTCTTTAAAAAAAAATGCTGATATGTCAGACTTCAAAGGTATAGTAGTTTGTGTCTCACTTTCTTCCTAAACTCTACAATAGACATTTTTGTTTTTTATTGGATAGGAGACTCCCTTTTCAAACTGAATGTTCATTTCCTTCTGATTGCTGCATAAAGAGATTTATTAATTTATTTTGCTAATATATGAGGTCCTTTGATTAAATGTTTTTAACAGGGGTATATATGTGTGTTTATCACCAAGTGAATATCAAAATAGCAGATGTTGTAACTTAAGTTCTCAAGATGTGTGCTCTCAAGACTTCCATGTAAGAGATACAGCAAATTATTGTTATATTTATTGGCTAAATTTACGTTGCCTGTTTCTAGAAGCACAACACACCATATATTGGAATTCTCCAATTTTCCAACACTCCCGGAATCCTGTAGGAGTGCAGATTCATTATGATGGGTCCAATTATTCCAAAAATCTTTCATTGATGGAAATAGACCTGAACCAACTTTGTTCAATGCTTCAATGCCAATGCTTTTGATCACTACATGAGATAACACAGCTGAAAAGAGGAAAGAAGGAAAAATGTGAAGTTGGTCATTGGTCCTTTAGTAGAGATAAAATAATGGGTAAAAATGGAAAACAGTGTGCTCTAATATCCCCACCCTACAACTTTGTTTTCCATGCTCTGTTCATTCAGTCCATGATTTACATTTCTTAATGTTTTCTCTTCTCTCCATATATCAAAATGCCACCATCAAAATTTTATCTAACTGAATTTTCCTCCTTTCTTTCCTTGTAGTTATGCCAGCTTTGACATAAATGAACATGGAGAATCAAACTACAGTGCCTTATTTTCTGCTTCTAGAATTTTCAAAAAATCGGCAACTGCAGCTTTTGCATTTCTTTTTTTTCTTTGTGTTATATCTTGCAACTGTAACAACAAATCTTCTCATCATCTCTGTAGTTGCTTTTGACCATCGACTGCACAGCCCCATGTACTTCTTTCTCATGAATTTAGCTCTGCAAGACCTGGGCATCGTTTCAGTCATTGTCCCCAAATCCATGATAAATTCTCTCTTGGACACCAGACACATTTCTTACTTTGGTTGTGTTGCTCAATATTTTTTCTTTCTCTCCTTTGAAGCTTCTGATTTATCCCTCCTGACAGTCATGGCATATGATCGGTATGTAGCCATTTGCCACCCACTGCACTATGAGATGGTGATGAACTGGAAATACTGTACTGAAATCATAATTCTAGTGTGGGTTACAGGTCTCCTCTATGGAATGTTACATACCACTGGCACTTTTTCCATCCTTTTTTGTTCTAATGTTGTTAATCAATTCTTCTGTGAAATTCCACAGTTACTAAAACTATCCTGCTCTGGATTAAATCTACTTGAGATTGGAATTCTTGTAGCCAGTATTATTGCTGGACTAGGTTGTTTTACTTTTATAGTTGTATCTTATGCAGTGATCTTCAAGGCAGTGTTAAGAATCCCTTCTGAAACAGGAAGACAAAAAGCTTTATCCACCTGTATTCCACACCTCACAATAGTGTCTATGTTATTATTAAGTGGATGCCTTGCCTATCTGAGACCTGCCTCTAACACTCCGTCTTACATAGATTTTGGGTTGACTGTTCTGTATTCACTTCTTCCACCTCTATTCAATCCAATCATTTATAGCCTGAGAAATAAAAATATCAAATTTGTCCTTTCTCAAGTGTGGAGATTTTGATCAATTCTTCTAATATTGTTTATACTCTCTTCACCATAGTTTTTCCCTAGTTCTGTGAATAAAAGAATATGGTAGAACAAGAAAAACCTAGCACTATATATGTTGCTTAGCAAATGTCCCTAATTACTATCAATACTTTTTACAGTTTCTAAATATGGATGTTGGGCAGCTGTGGCATTCCACAGACTGACAACTCCTGTTGTTTAGTGAAGTGAGATACAGCATGTACAATTGGTGGTATGAGAAGTTTTATGTCAAAATATATTTTATTCTTTATACTGTTTACATCTTCCCTTAAAACATTAACAGAATGGTTTGAGAATCAGTGTCTCCACTAGATAATTGACAGATAAGTGACAGTTGAAACTAAATAAAAATTATAATAAAAATATTTTGATTTTTTGGAGGGAGGGACAAACTTTTATTCAAACTTCTTCAAACCACTGAATAAGTTCCCCCAATCAAATCCACAAATCAAAGGACAATGTCTATAAGCACAAAGAGAATTAATTAAATTAGGTCTCCCAGCAGAATTACATGTTCATAAGAATAAACATCATAGATTTTATACACACACACACACACACACACACACAATCACACACAAGCCTCAAGTGTCACCCTAGAATCAGCATATACACATTTCTATGCCTGAGACAAACTCTCCTATAAAAGTATGTCATTGTACCCCATTTCTCTGCAGCTGCCCTTACAGCCAAACTCTTTGTTTTTAGAAATAAATATTTCTCCTTTCTTCAAAGATTTCTGGATTTCATTTTTATTTATTCTTGAGCAAAACTGGCTCAAGTCTGAACTCCAAATTATGCTTCTGACAGGGGAAAACTGAAATACAGAGGAAGTTTAAATAATGTGGTCTATTTTTCCCTGTGCTTTCCTATATGAAATGTCTTCTCTTTAATGCTGGTCCATAATGTTGTTAGCTAAAGCTTCAGCATTTCTAAAAGTATATAAGTCTCTATAACACTTCTTACCTGAAATGGTCATTTCCTCACAAACTTTGATATTTTGCTCTTTTCAGTCAATCTCAAGTCCTGGCAACTGCCTCAAAAAGTTCCTATATATAAATTTTTTTCCTGGCAACTTTAATTTTAAAAGAGGTTTGCCATTGCTTCCTTTCAAGGGCTTTTAGAATGGGATTGGCCCAAAGTCACACAGCTGGCAACATTCCTAAGGGGGAATAGAAGTCCCAGTCTTCTGGTTTCTAGCCCGTTGCCTTAACTTCTGCATCAGATTGGTTTTCCATGTCCGATTTTGCCCTGCTGGGGGCCCTAAAAGGGTCTAAAGTCATCCTGGAGAGGTGATGATGAAATAGGTGGTTCCTGGCTGATCATGGAGAGATGGCGTTCAATCCATTTGATCTGAATAAAACCCTACAAACTGTCAGGGGAAAAGCCGGCTGTATTCCAATGACCAGCTTCCAGCTGCTGACAACCAAAGAAACAAAACACTAATTAGCTAACAGATTGTAAACATCATTTTTGGATCTGGGTGAGAATATTGATCCTTTCTTTACTATTTTAAAACTGGATTTCCTGGAAAAAAATCCCAAAAAGTTAAAACCTCTAAACATAAGAAGTAAGGGGACTACAGCCCCACCCTTCCAAGGAACAGAAGCAGTGTTTTATTTTTTTATGGGGGACAGAAATACATAATACTGAAGTAGAAGCAATATAAAACTACCATTTTGACAAATCTGAGAACTGAGAAAACTGTTAAGATTTTCTCTTCGAAAGAATATTGGGGTGAAATGTAAGAAATCAACCTTCTGATGGAAAATGGGTATGGAGTGACATCTAATGGTGGATAGAGTATAGCAACATAGCTGCAATGACTGATGCTGACCTGGCAAGAAGTTTATAAGTAGATAACAACTTAGTTTCTTTGTTGGTGGTGACTCTTAGCTTAACAGAGAACAGCTGGCAACAGAGAAAAATATTTTGGCATACTTACTACCATGACCTTCTTGGACAATAAACATTTATTGAGCTTTTATTTTTAATCTTAAGAACTATTTGAAGAGAAGGAAAAACTTGACTTTTGGCTATGTCTATCTGGGAGAGACAATTCTTTCACATAAAGAAGACACATGAAGAAACTATGATGAGATTAAAAACAATTTAATTAACATAAATGAGCAAATCTCTAATCTAAACCTACTAGAAAGTTCCCAGAAAACAACCAATTGTCTGGGAGGGACAATTTTTACTTTCAGGGAAACATGGTACAAAGAAATCTTCTCAGACTGATGGTTAGCATTTGGGTGAGACTAGATAAGGTCCGACAGCATTGGAGGGGGAATATCAGACTTTGGATTCCACGCTAATCCCCCATTTGACTTCTTCTCCTGGCTTAACCACTCTCCCTCCTGTTTTAGCAGAGCTTATGTGTCCTGTACTTCCTAATACATGGACTTCCCTCTCACTGGGAGGTTCTGTTTTTCTTCATTTTCTAGCTATTTTTCCATTTCTCCCAGTCAAAGCTGCAGAATTATCAGATTAAAAAAAAAAGTCAGCCATCCTACAATCTGCCTCTAGGATGTACCTATTCCTGTATCTTATTCTATATGTTCTTTAAAACTTTCAGGATCACTTTGTACTTTACTTTTTTTTTTACTTGAGTAAAAAATAGTGAAATATGAAAAGGCTGAAATCTGTTGTTTGGTGCTTGGCCACAAGGGCTGTAATGGATTCTTCTGAAGAAGTGGTAGCAATGACTACTCTGGAAGAAATTCTATCATTACCATTGCAGGCAATTGATTTCTATAGATTTACTGTATTAATTATTCTACTATAGGTATTTTATAGGTTTCTATGGATTTATAACTCATTTTATGAGTCTTGTGTCAGGTCTGTATTTGCAGTCTATGCAGGCAGTGAAGTGCACCCTATAAAGAGGTATAGTTTGATTGCAACAATGAACTATCAACTTGCTTGATTACACTCTCACCAAAAATGCCTCTGGTTTATATGATTTTATTGTGCATCTTCTTCTATTGGTAGCCCACTAGGTTTGTATGAGTTTCTTGCCATTCTTTTCATCATATTCCCTTATTTCCCCAAAAGGCCTGAATATTCTGCCCCTTAATTAACTAATTAATAGCTGTTTCCCTCACTGTGGTGGGCAGAATAGTGGATGGGATTTCTTAAAAGGTGGAAGTGAAAGAGAATACCAAGTGGTGAAACATGCTTCAGGGAGGTTTTCTCACATGATTCATGTTTTAACTCTCACTTCTGCTTGCTGGGGATAAATTTGTAAAGGACTTTCTGATCACATGCTTGATGGGGGTAGCTTTGGGACAACAAGCCATACTAAACCACACTAAGCTTAGGGATTTCCCACTTCCAGCCACATACTGCACCATCATTTTTTTTTTAATAAAAGTTTTATTGATTTTTTGGGTTTACATCCCGGTGTTTATGAAGCAATATGGTGGTTGGGTAGTTTAAAGTAAACAATAGCAAAGTCATTTGTAGACAGGTCAAGTTACATCAACAAGAATTCTCTCTCCGATTCCCTTAGTTATGGTAACATAGTCAAATTTATCAAATTGATACATTTCTAATTATACCACAATCAATTAGAACAATTTTCAATATATTTTCACATATACATATCCATGTCCTGTTTTTAAGTTATACCTAATTGGAATGCAAAATTCCAAACGAGCCTATAATATATAAAAGAAAGCTTAATTTTTCAGGTAGCCCCCATTTCCCGCATTTCTTTATATAGTAATTACCCTGTCTAGAATACATATATAATTCGTTTCAGTGCATTCTTATATTATATACAAATTTATTCTATTTAATATCTTAATAGTTCACCAATTATTGAAAAAAAATCTTTTGTTGTTTCCTTCCAAATTCTGTAATATAAGGTAAAAGGTAAAAGTTCACCCACACATGCGTGCTAGTCATTTCCAATTCTAGGGACCGGTGCTCATCTCCGTTTTAAAGCCAAAGAGCGAGCGCTTATCTGAGGATGTCTCCGTGGTGGTGTGGCTGGCATGACTAGATACCAAAGCTGCACGGAATGCTGTTACCTTCCCACCGTAGTGGTCTCTATTTTTCTACTTGCATTTTTACGTGCTTTTGAAGTGCTAGGTTGGCAGAAACTGGGACGAGTAACAGGTGCTCACTCTGTTACACGGCACTTGGGATTCGACCTGCCAAACTGCCAACCTTCTG
The DNA here is from genome assembly GCA_024449315.1 of Daboia siamensis. NCBI lineage: Eukaryota > Metazoa > Chordata > Lepidosauria > Squamata > Viperidae > Daboia > Daboia siamensis. Next base: position 4,526 of record JAKJMR010003812.1, on the reverse strand, counting down.
ATCGACAAGCTCAGCGTCCTAACCCACTGAGTTCTAATAGCTAAAAGTTAAATATAAATTCAATATGTATCTTTTAAAGATTCTCCTTAGTCCATTAAAAATAATTTTAGCTCTATCATTAGAACAAATGTATTCTACTTATCATCTTAGTAGTTCATCAATTTTTAAAATAATATCTTACTATATCATTGCAGGTTCTATGATATAATTCAAAGTTATGTTCTGATAGCTATTCTATTTCATTGTATAGTAATTATCATATGTAACATACATACATATTATATTTGTCATCCTTACAATTCATCTATAGTTAACAAAGTATGTTTTATTGTTTGTAGCTAGTTTTCATCCCCTTAGAAATCTAGATCCTAAATATAGACTCAGTTTATGTTTTTTAACAGTTCTCCTTGTGCAGTTGAGAGAGAAATTGAAGCTTTATCATGGCAAGTCCCAACACTTACAACAGAAAAACAGATTTTTTTAAAAAAAAAAATCTAATTCTAGGTTTCTTCTTATGCCAGGCTGGCTTCCATATCATTGCTTTTAGGTTGTCAAGTGTGTCTCCCTTTCTTCCTACGCACATTGTTTGAATCCAGGGAGACCATCCAATTGTCAATTTTTCATAGGGAGTGACCCCTTTGTAGGCATTAAATTTTCATTCCAGTAAATCCAATCTCCATGTTTGGCATAGTGCAGTTGTCGTTAATTCAGTCTGGTCTTCTTCTTTCAAATCCATCTGGCTTAGATAGGAGGTCATATCTGGTGGTGTTGTAGTTGTTGTTTGGTTGATTGAAGTCTTAGTGTACAGTATTTGAAGGTCTTTGGTGTCCTTCATCTTAGTATTGTTTTCTTCAGCTTCTGTTGCTTGTTGGATTGTAGGTTTTATAGTTGAAATCAAAGTTTGGGCATCAAGGCTCTCAGTAGATTGTAGTTGTTGTACTTTAGAGTCCTCTGTTTTGTTGTTGGATTCCTCATCCTCTATTCATTTATGGATTGTCAGTTCATCAATTGAAATAGAAGTCTCGTTTGGTGAGTTTATGCTGTCATATTTGTCTTTAAGTCTGGCTTTTATTTCTGTGGTCATTGCCAAAATTGTATCAAGTATGAGTTTATAGTCAAGTGGTGGGATATATTTTTCCATTTCTTTAATATTTTACAGGTAGGCCTTTTATTGGAGGCTATTTTAATAGAAGTCAATAAATGTCCACCTCCACTATTCCTAAGGGTTATTTTCAGTTCCAGGTGTTCCCAATTTTTATCTTTAAAGATAATGTCAAGGACAAATCTGTTAGAGCCAGATCTCAGAATAAAAAAAAAAGGTTTACTTGCTATACCAGGTTTCACCACAACATGGCCTCAATAGCATGTACAATTCTTTTGCAGACTAATAAAATATAAGTCTTTTATCCAATTAATTCATTTGTAGTAGTAAACAGGGTATTAGGTCCCCATAGAAATAAGCAATAAAACTTTTTAGTAGCCCAGAGATTTCAGAGGTACAGAAAGGGTTGCTTAGTTATTTAGCTTAGTCAGTTAATTTCTTTTGAGGCTTTAAAATTGTAAATCCCCAGGTAAGCAGTCGCCAATCTTTCAAAAGAGGGGGAGGATATTTTCAAAAAGGTCCCACAGGAAGGTAGTTAGGTGAATAAGAAAGGTAAGATCTCACCCAAATCCTCCAGATTGCTTCATTGTGCTTGATGGTGCTTTTGGATTTCAGCAGGCAACGGCTTAATGATCGGCCATCTTAATGGCCGACCTCTTCTTCTTTAGGCCAGAGGAGCTGCTCTGGATCAAATGGAGGGCTGCTGTCCTTCTACAATCACAGGAATGGTATACTCACATTGCCCTCCCCTCCAGGGCAACTTGAAGGACTTGAAGGGTCCTTCAAGGAAGTAAGATCAGACGGCAGGGAGAGCGCTCTTCCTGCATGTCTACAAGCACCGCGTGCACAAACCGGAAGCCCTTACAGCACCATCTTTGACTGGGGAAACCAGCACTAACCTCACAGATGAGAACATGTGCACACTATGCATGGCAACAGTCACCAGCACAGCTGCTTCTTTCAGAATGACAGTCTATCAAGGCCTCAGACTCTCCATATGCCAGAACCTTAGCAATTCCAAGGTAGTCTGCAATCACACCAAAACTATCCCTTTCTCCTATAGCCATGTAAGATTCCCTCTAGGTTGGTTTCTGTTTAGGTCAAAGCCTATTCCTACCTATCAGCAAAGTCCACTGGGTGACCATGCATCCTAGAGTGACTGACCATACTAATGTATGCACTACAGAGGCAGTGGAAGAGAGATCTCCGGTCCCTGGCACCAGAGTGTGACTTGTGAACTGTGCTGCTATCCAAACAGAGTATGTGGCACTAGTTAACAGCCTAGCATCTATGCTGGCCAAGAGTCTAAATTCCACCTCCCAAGCATTGGATACCCTAAACAGAGAACTTGGACAGGTCAGTTAGCAACACTTGAAAATCGAGTAACTATTGATTATTTATTGTTAAGACATAATTATGGCTGCAAAGTATTTTGTGATATGTGTTATATCAATGTGACTGAAACCTAGGAACTCATAAAAAGTGACATCAGGAACCTAAAAGAATTAGCACAAGATATTGCCTATGCTAAATTTCTCTTCAACTTCTTTGGGCTTTGCTTATGGCTGCTAGACCTTCTTTGGCTAAAAATTCTCATCTTAGGGGCAGCCACAGAAACCATTACATGACTTTTCCTCTGCTGTCTCTGTTTATTCCTCTGTGCCTCAGCTGTCAAAGAACTGGCCTCTCAACTATTCCAAAACCAAAGAAGAAGGCAAACCAAGTCTCTTTAATAATGAGCCAAATAGACAACAGATACCATATTTATTCAGACAGAATCTAAGTTGTACAAAATACATATATTTGAAAAAAATATGCATATTAGCACAAAATGAGGGAATTGTAAAAAGAATTTTAACAACTTTCCCCATTCGATGACCCTTGGAAAAAAGGAAAAGAACCATCCTTAGAGGTTAAAAAAACCCCTTCTCCCCAGCCAAGTGGATTAGCCTTAGACAAATACAAAAGAACATTCTGCAAATGGATTGATTGTATCCATTGGTAGGAAACAAAATGGGTAAGAATTGACTCACTTGTTTAGACTGAGACAGATTAAATTGACAGGATTAAATTCTACAAACACAGGATCCCACAGAAATTGCATTCCCTACCTTTCCCCAAGGCTAGCCTTGAGACCATCCGCCACCCAGGAAACCAGATATGGACAATCAAAATATCAAAAGATACATTATTAAACTAATCAAATATGCCTTCAGGTGTCTCAACCACAAAGGTTTAGAAAATTATAAAAATCATTCTACTCACCCTTCCAATCAGCCAGCTGACCCAGAACCCGCTGCTATTGTCATGCAGTTTCTGGCTTCCTAAATAAAACCTCCTTTTCTAGCAGTCACTTTCCCATCTTTTTAGTTTGTTCATTGCACCAACCTCATTGTTCCAGCTGGACAGAATGAACCAAAGATTATTCTTCCAACATTACTTTGTACCTTCCGATACATGCCTTTCCCTTCCACTGCTATGTTCAGTTTTTCTATATTTTCAAGCTGTTTTTTCATTCATCTCAGAATTGATGCTGATCCATTCAAACTGCAGAACTGTCAGATACAGAGGAAAGAGTCAACCAGCCTATTATCTACCTCTATGGATCTTCTGATCTTTGTATCTTGCTGTGTATGTTCCTTAAGTTTTTTTAGGATTACTTTGCAATCTTTGCAAATGTTTCAGCTGATTTCAGGTATCATGTTAAGGCAGGTTGTGTTGCCAAAATGGCAACAAGTAAGAAATGATCAAAATGATCAAAACCATTAAGAACTGGTAGCCTTCTTGAGGTAATCAAAATTTCTATGAAAGATCTAACTGTCCAACAAAAGGAGACTTGCAGTGCCATGAAAAGCTACCTTATATCCTTTTCATATATCAGTGTAAAATTTTAGTGCATATAACAATTGAGCATGGAATCAAAATACTGATATACTGGCTTTATCAAAATGATTGTCCTTGCCCCCCCCCCCCCCCGTTAATAATAGTGTAGCCTTTCTTTCTACTGACTTACAGGAGATAAGAGCATTAAGAGCATAAGCATCTTATACTTTCTGTTACATGTTTTACCCACCTAAATGGATGTTTATTTTTTTTTTGAATTTTCCAGCGATGGCTTTTATTCTTTGAACCCAGCCAAAGGTACTGAATTGCTAGATACAATTGGAGAGGGGGATTGGTCATCCTACCGATCTGCCTCTAGAAATATTCTTACTGTCCCTTTTTCTTAGAAGTTTTGTGATTATAATTTATAAGTGATGCAAATATGAGAAATGCTACTCTGAGCAAGTATACTGGGCATAGGGGTGGGAGAGATAAATTCTACTTCTGTCTGTCTGTCTATCCATCTATTCATCTATCTATCCATCCATTATCTTTCTATCTATCTATCTATCTATCTATCTATCTATCTATCTATCTATCT
>JAKJMR010003745.1:0-14465 GCA_024449315.1 Daboia siamensis | reverse complement strand
CCTATTGCTTGTCACCTTCTTGCCACTTTCCCCCACTAATGGACCAAGCATTTCTTTAACTTTTTTCTTGTTTTTTATATGTTGAAAGAAGCTTTTTTTGTTATTTTTGACTTTGGTCGCAAGCCTTAGTTCATTTTGAGCCTTAGCTTTCCTCACTTCATCTTTGCAGGCACAGGCTATTTGCTGATATTCTGACTTAGTTATGTGCCCCTCTTTCCAATTCTTATACTTGTCCTTTTTATCTTTCAGTTTATCAGAGAGTTCTTTATGCAGCCATGCTGGTTTCTTTTGAGAGCTGTTATTTTGCTACTTTGTTGGTATTGTACTAGACTGGGCCTTTCTTATCTCACTTTTCAAAATTTCCCAAGCTTCTTGAGTTTTTTTCCTCTTTAGGATTCTCATCCATGGAATTCTTGAAATTCTCCCCCGCTATCTGCGATTGGATTCAAGACTTTCTTAGGGATCGGGTACAAACAGTGAGGGTCGGGTCTGCTTTGTCCACCCCCCTGAAGCTTTGCACCGGCACGCCACAGGGCTGTGTGCTTAGCCCCTACCTGTACTCTTTATACACTTATGATTGTGTATCATCTGACCCATCCACTGCGATAATCAAGTTCGCAGATGATACAACTGTGGTGGGTCTTATTACAGGTGGGGATGAGACAGCATATAGGGTGGAGGTACAAAAACTATCCATATGGTGTAGTAACAACAACTTGCACCTAAACATCGGCAAGACGAAAGAGATGGTGTTAGACTTCCGGAGAAAAAAGGAGGAACCTGCCCCACTTTACATCGGGGAGGACTGTGTAGAGAGAGTTTCCTCCTTTAAATTTCTGGGAGTCTACCTCTGTGAAGATCTGACCTGGAAAGTTAACACAACCCAGGTGTCTAGAAAGGCCCAACAGAGGCTTCACAGCTAATGACCCTCTTTTACCGGTCTACCATAGAGAGCGTCCTCTCGTATGGTATTGTGGTTTGGTATGCTGGTCTGACAGCCGCAGACAGGAAAGTATTACAGAGGGTAGTGAGCACAGCACAAGACATTGTGGGCTGTTCCCTGACACCACTGGATGACATCGCCAGGGCTCGTTGCCTTGGAAGAGTGAGGAAGATTCTCAGGGATGACTCACACCCTGGATGGTATCTCTTTACTCTCCTATCATCTGATAGGAGATACAGGAATATAGCCAGCCATACCAACAGGCTGAAAAATAGCTTTTATCCGTGGGCTGTTAGGCTTTTAAATGGGACATAATCTTATGCAAAATTGACTTGGGAGGCCGGTGTGTGGTGTAGTTGGTTCACATGGGTGGTAGGATGGAGGGTTTGTTGTCACTGTGTGTTGGGGGGAGAGAGCACGGGGGGAGGCTCAGCTAATCTCAATGTACACATGTTGTACTTTGACAATAAAAGGTTTATTTATTTATTATTTATTTATTCTTCCCATGGTCTCTCTAAGTTTATTGAAATTAGCTCTTTTAAAGTCCAAGACTCTAGTTTGGCTGTGTTCTATTGCTTGTGCCTCCAGAATGTTGAATTCCAATGTTGCATGATCACTTTCCCCCAAGGGTCCTGTGGCTTCGACACCTTCTATCATTTCATCTCTGTTTGTGAGAATTAAATCTGTCTGTGTAACAGTCGCTGGCTGCCCAGACATGCAGTCTTCAGGACAATCATTGGTTGGCTCAGGGGCGGGAATAGGTTCCTTCAAACCTATTGGCCGCCGCCTAGTGGCCAACCGTATAAGTAGCTGCGTAGAAGCCTCTGTTCTCAATTCTGTTCCTATTGCTACAATAAAGCAATGTTCCTGTTTGAACCCTCTCGTCTTGCCTCCTGTTTCCAAGAAACCCACTACACAACACTGGCGACGAGGATGGGACCCTACTTCTTCAGAAGAGCTGAAAGTCACTAGGGGGTGAGGCCAGCAAGCGCCTGGCAGGGAACGCGTTTCCCCCCTCGGTCGGCCTAGCAAGCCACGCTAGCGACCACCTGCCCTGCGGACCAGTCCCAGGGCCTACAGAAGAAGCAGGACAAGGCAACGAGAGGCCCAAGCCACGAAGACTTCCCGAAGATGGTGAAAGTTGGAAAGCTTGAAGAGTTTGATGTTACTCACCCAGAGAGATGGGCATCCTACATCTCAAGGGTTGAAAACTACCTCCGTGCCAACCAAGTCGCCGAAGATGGCCTGAAGGCCGCAACACTCCTCTGTGCCTGCGGGCCTGCAACCTTCGATATCGCGAAGAACTTGGTCGCACTGGCACAGATGGAGTCTGTTACGCGGACCTGAAGAAACAGCTCAGTGACCATTTCCAGCCCAAATTGTCGGTGATAGCATGGAGGCATGCCTTTGAACAACGAGTTCAACAACCCAGAGAGACAGCAATGGAATTCATCGTGGCGTTGAGACAAGCTTCATGCCTGTGCCAATTTTTGGACTTAGAAGGAAGGCTTCGAGACTAACTCGTCTGTGGACTTCAGAGCAGAGATCTACAACAGAAACTCTTTGCAAAAGAGTTAAGGCTCCAGGAAGCCTTAAAAGAAATCATGGTGGACGAAGTCACCGGCAGAGCTGTGAAAGCCATGCAGGCCACCAAAAGCACTCAGCACGAGGAAGCCATCCACCACGAGGATGCCGAACTTCCAGAAGACATTGACTTTGACCATGAAGTTGACAAGATGCAATGGCACCACAACAAGGAACCAAAGACTACTTACAAGGCAGTTCCTTTCCCTCGGTGTCCCGGCTGTGGCGGATGACACCAACGAGCGAACTGCAGGTTCTGGACAGCCACGTGTCGGGCCTGCGGGAAGACCGGCCACATCGCATCAGTCTGTAGAGGTCACCAGAAGGACTGCCAATCGGACATTCTGATGAGGAGAGGTACCGGGGCCCCAGGACAGCATAGTGTAGGGTTTTGCTCCAGCCGTCGGAGCGTTTGCCGCATGGGAGGTCGCTGCCCCCTTAAGCCCAAACTGCGACTTCAAGTCGAGCTGCAAGGCATTCCTTGCAGGATGGAACTGGACACTGGTTCAGCTGTGTCCATCATTTCCCTCAAAACTTTCTGTTTCATCTGCAACTGCAGCAAGAGGTGCACCAAGCTTAGGCCATCCGACATCATCCTGACTGACTTCCAAAACTCCCAAGTTGCCATCAAAGGTGAGGCCACCTTGGCCGTCAAGTTCAAGGGGTTTTCGGGGGTCCTGGATGTGATTGTGGTGGAGGGCCAGAGAACGAGCTGAATGAGGCTTGATTGGTTTGATGCTCTGGGCATCCAGGTCACCGGAATCCACCGGACACAAGCGGCGAACTTGGTGGCAGTATGCGAGGAGTTCGCAGACGTTTTTGACACTAGCCTGGGAGAGTACAAGGGCCCTCCGATAGCCTTTAAACTTGATCCTGCCGTAATGCCTATTAGGATCAAACCCTGCAGAGTGCCATTTGTGCTTAAACATAAAATTGACGCAGAGCTGGACAAGCTAGTTAACCAGGGACTACTACAGCCTGTAGATGGGGGTGAATGGGAAACCCCAATTGTCACACCACTCAAGGCTAACAGGGAGGTCAGAATTTGTGCTGATTACAAGTGCACCATAAATAGGGCACTTAAGCAGAATGCATACCCGGTGCCAGTCATTAGTCACATCTTGGCATCACTGCAAGGGGGTGCTGTATTTGCAAAATTAGATTTGCCACAGGCCTATGAGCAGTTACTTGTGGACGAGGCCACAGTGGCTGCACAAACCATTGTTACACACAGGGGGGCTTTTAAAGTCAAACGCCTCCAATTCAGGGTTAGCGTAGCCCCTGGGATTTTTCAAGGAGTCATGGAGTGTACACTCAAGGGCATTCCAGGGGTTTGCCCCTATTTCGACGATGTGCTCATCACCGGTGAGTCCACTGAGGTGCTTGCAAGGAGGCTAAAAGCCGTCCTTCAATGGTTCCGCGAAGCGGGCCTTAAACTCAAAAGAAATAAATGTAACATTGTAACATCCTTCTACTGAGTTCCTGGGATTCCATATCGATGGTGAAGGCATCCACCCTTCTGAGTCCAAGCTGAAGGCCATTCAGCTGGCACCTAGTCCCAGGTATAAAGGAGAACTTCAGGCATTCCTAGGTGTCCTTAATTTTTATCATGCATTCCTTCCTAACAAGGCCACAGTGGCAGAGCCGTTACACCGGCTCTTAGACAAAAACACCCCATGGAAGTGGACCAAGGTTCACGAAAACAGCTTTAAGGCAGTAAAATCACTACTGTTCTCCAATTCAGTGCTTACTCACTTTAAAGAGTCATTGCCTGTATGCATTGCGTGTGATGCATCCCCTTATGGGGTGGGGGCTGTCCTAAGCCATTTGTCAAGTGATGGGACTCAAGTCCCCATTGCCTATTATTCAAGGACATTGTCCTCAGCTGAGCGCAATTATGCTCAGATTGACAAGGAGGCCTTGGCCATTGTGGCCAGGGTGAAGAAATTCCATGATTATTTGTATGGCAGGGAATTCACGGTCTTCACTGACCACAAGCCACTGTTGGGGTTATTTACTACTGATAGGCAGACGCCTCAAATTCTGTCCCCTAGGATGTTAAGATGGCCCATTTTCATGTCAGCCTACAGCTACAGGCTGGTTCACAAACCCGGCAAAGACATGGGCCACTCAGACGGCCTTAGCAGGTTGCCACTGCCACAGGTAGAGCCAGATCTGGCTCCAGCAGCTCACATTTTGTCAATTCAGGATTTGCCTGAATTTATTTTATTTATTTTTATTTTATTTTTATTACATTTATATCCCGCCCTTCTCCGAAGACTCAGGGCGGCTTACAAGCTTAGCAGTAGCCTTCATTCTATGTATATGCCTGCTTGTTAGGGCTTTCACACACACCCCAAGCGGCATTATTACAAAGTCAGCTTATTGCCCCCAACAATCTGGGTCCTCATTTTACCTACCTCGGAAGGATGGAAGGCTGAGTCAACCTTGAGCCTGGTGGGATGCGAACCTGCACTAATTGCAGGCAGCTGGTGTTACTTAAGGAGGCATTAGCCCACTGCTCCACCAAGGCTCTTTCCCCTCCATGCTGGCGATGTGGCTGCAGAAACTGCTGCAGACAAGGTTTTAAGTAGAGTCTTGTCATGGAGTCACATTGGGTGGCTTGAAAACAGCCCTGGACCCAAGTTCCAGAGCTACTTCACATGTAGACACGAGCTTTCAGCTCGCAAAGGCTGCATTTTATGGGGGAGCGGGGTTATTGTCCCCAGTTCATTAAGAAACCGTGTACTTCAATCTCTGCATGAGGGACATCCAGGCATAGTCCGGATAAAGGCATTGGCATGAAGCTACCTATGGTGGCCAGGATTAGATAAGGCTATCGAGGCCCAAGTACATGGGTGTTACACGTGTCAACAGTCCAGAACAGAAATGCCACATGCTCCTGTCCACAGATGGGAGGAAACTCATACACCATGGTCAAGGATTCACATTGACTTCGCTGGGCCCTTTCAGGGACAACTATTCTTGATAGTGGTCGACAGCCACTCTAAATGGCTAGAAGTAATTCCAACTTCAACCATGACTACTGCTAGGACCATCCAGGTGCTTAGAAAGCTGTTTGCCACACACGGTCTACCAGACGTCATAGTATCGGACAATGGGGCCCAGTTCACAGCGGCAGAGTTTCAAGCCTTCTTGAGGACTAACCACATAAGGCATGCAACATCAGCCCCCTTTCACCCCTCAACTAACAGGCAGGCCGAATGTATGGTGTGCACTACAAAGGACTCACTCAAGTGCATAGTGACTGGAGATTGGCACCATAGGCTGGCTGATTTCTTGCTTTGCCAGCACACTACGCCTTGCACAGAAACAGGCAAGAGCCCAACAGAGCTTCGCTGGGGAAGAAGGCTCATCACAAAGCTGGACCGATTGCATCCAGACTGGGTGGCAGCAGACACCTCTCACCCAAAGCCTCCAACAGGGTTGCAAGTGGGTGATGGGGTGTGGACCCGGAACTATGGGTATGGGAACTTGTGGGTGCTGGGTACAATTGTCAAAATCTCGGGCCCTCTCTTGTATGAGGTGGCTCTGGATGGGGGGGGTGAGTCGTTCTCCACCATATTGATCAGCTGCGGAAGCAGTTCGCAGAACGGCCACAAAGCGAGGACCTCATGATGGGTCTGCTCCTAGAGCCAGAAACTGGCAGCCAAGCAGGGCAGTTCACATGCTTTGAGGACTCCACCAGTCAGTACAACGGGGAGGTGGTTGTAGATGGGCGAAGCCCGGGAGTGCAACATGGGTCCCCTGACGGGGAAAGTCAACCCAATCAAGACAGCCGCTGTGCTACTGTAACTCTGCTTCTTCATTGGACTTTGGTCTGGGCCGACCTGGAATGGCCAGCCAAAGGGACTCGAGTCAATCCAACTCTCGTGAACTCATGAGTCCTGGTCTACCCAGCCCAGCGGGCAAACTGGTAGACCGGGAGTTTCCTGGATCCCCCAGGCGATCTGCAAGGTCGCGCAGACCATCACTATATTTACAAGACTTTATTCTCAATTAATTTTAATAATGTTTGTACATTCTAGGAGGGAGGGATGTAATGAATTGGGCCTTTTACTTGAACTTTTTTCATGTGTCTTTGAATGCTGCTTGAGATTGCTTAATTAGGGTGTCTGTGTAACGGTCGTTGGCTGCGCAGACATGCAGTCTCCAGGACAATCATTGGTTGGCTCAGGGGCGGGAATAGGTTCCTTCAAACCTATTGGCTGCCGCCTAGTGGCCAGCCATATAAGTAGCTGCGTAGAAGCTTCTCTTCTCAGTTCTGTTCCTGTTACTACAAAAAGCAATGTTCCTGTTTGAACCCTCTTGTCTTATCTCCTGTTTCCAAGAAACCCACTACACAACACACACAGTGATTTTTTTTCTCTCTCTCTCCTATGCAACCACTTAATATGTTTGTTAAGATTTTTGCCTTCCCTAATTTGAGTTAAGGGACGCGGTGGCTCAGTGGGTTAGGACGCTGAGCTTGTCGATCTGAAGGTCGGCAGTTTGGCGGGTCGAATCCCGAGTGCCGCGTAACAGAGTGAGCGCCTGTTACTCGTCCCAGCTTCTGCCAACCTAGCAGTTCGAAAGCATGTAAAAAGGCAAGTAGACAAATAGGGACCACTACGGTGGGAAGGTAACAGCGTTCCGTGCGCCTTTGGCGTCTAGTCATGCTGGCCACATGACCACGGAGATGTCCTCGGAGAAGCGCTGGCTCTTCGGCTTTGAAACGGAGATGAGCACCGGCCCCTAGAGTCGGAAAACGACTAGCACGCATGTGCGAGGGAACCTTTACCTTTACCTTTAATTTGAGTTAACTGAGATTTATGGGGGAATGACCAGGATGTGTAAACCTGAGAGTTCTGTTTTCCTTTCCTTTTCACTTTCCCTTGTATTTGTGTGTGTATGTGTGTCAAAGTCTTTGTGTGTTAGGTAAATGTAACTGTTAAATGTCTCTTAATACTTAGAGAAAATTAAGCGTCTTTTAATTTCTTGGCTGCAGTTCTTGTCTGCGGTGATCTTGGAGCCCAGGAAAATAAAATCTGTCACTACCTCCATTTCTTCCCCATCTATTTGCCAGGAATTGAGAGGGCCGGATGCCATGATCTTGGTTTTCTTAATGTTAAGTTTCAACCCAACTTTTGCACTCTCCTTCTTCACCCACAACAGGAGGCTCTTTAGTTCCTCTTCACTTTCTGCCATTAGAGTGGTATCATCTGCATATCTTAGGTTGTTGATATTTCTTCCGGCAATCTTAATTCCAACTTTTGATTCATCTAGCCCTGCCTTTCTCATGATGTGCTCTGCATATAAGTTAAATAGACAGGGCGACAGTATACAGCCTTGCCGGACTCCTTTCCCAATTTTGAACCAATCAGTGGTTCCGTGTCCAGTTCTCACTGTTGCTTCTTGGTCCACATATAGGTTTCTTTTTTTTTCTTTTTTTTTTTACGGCTTTATCAAGATGGCGGACGTGCTTTGCTGAGCTCTGCAAGCTCCAGCTGATAGGCGTCCCCTAGGAGCCCCTCAGGGAGCCTTTAGGCCCTCTGTGTTGGGGGGTCGGCAGTGGCAGGCAACAAGGCAGGCAATGAGGCTGCAGGCTTTTGTTCTGCCGTTCTGCCTGTTTGCTGGCTGCCGTTTTCGGAGACGCCATCTGCAGTGTCTTCGGGCCGTCTCCGGGTTGCTTTTCGGTGGCGCCGGCACTGGCGTTTTCAGGCCATTCCTGGCTGTTTGCGGCGGCAGTGACGACGTTTTAGGCCGTTTCGGGCCGATTCGATGGTGGTGTCTTCGGGCCGTCCTTGACGGCGGTGGCTGCGCTCTCAGACTGTTTTCAGCCTCGGCGGTGTCGGCGGCATTCCCGGGCCGTCTCTGGGCCGTTTTCGGCGGTGGCAGTGGCGTCTTCGGGCCGTTTGCGGGCCGTTTGCGGCGGCGGCGGCGTTCTCGGGCCTTTTTGGCCTATTTTCCCCACCGCCGGCGGCGTTTTCAACCCTCTTCGGGTCATTTTCGGCGGCTGCGGTGACATCTTCGGCGGCTGCAGTGACATCTTCGGCGGCTGTGGTAACATCTTTGGTGGCCTCTGCGGCGGCGTTTCTCCGGCAGCGACAGTGGTTTTGGTTGTTTGGGTGGCGGCATTGCCCCAATTCGCTCCGGTCTCCCGTTTTCTCTGTTTATTCCGGATTGTTTGGCGTCCTCTATGGCCTTGGCGGAGGAGCCATACTCTGGAAGGCCGCGCTCTGGAAGACCCCTCCCAATGGACAATTGGGGCCCATGGAGTTGCGGCTGGGAATAATCTTCGGAATGGTGAAGCGGCGGAGGAATTGTGGTGGCGCCTGGAGTGGCCGACCATTAGTAGATGGGACTACTACTATGGCCTATTATACTTTGCCTTGTACAAACATCTGCCTAGTTTTCCTGCATACCATCCCCAAAGGACTCAGAGGGACCTGGGTATAAGCCACGGTGAGAGGGTGGCTTAGACTTACATCTGCTGCCCCCTAGAGGTGAGAGCTCTAGGGGGTATGCCCTACCCAGAATGTGTGTTCCAGACCACCCCCGGGAACAGAGCTGTGACCGTCGTGAGAGGATGGTGGTTGGCCTGTTCTGGGGGTTCACCCAGCTGGAGTGGCAGTGAAGCTGAGTTGATGGCCTGGACACCCACTTACCCTCTGTTTTATATCCTCCTGATTAATTTATTATGGGACTGTCCTCTCCTGGTTTCGCTTGTCAATTATGGTTTACATTCGCTACACCAGCACGGACTTGTTCGCCCTCAGGGGTGCCCCCCCCTCCTGGGTGCGACCCGCCTTTCCTGCCACTTTTTATCTTGATGAAGGGCCCGATTGTTGGGACCCTGAGAGATGGCCGGGCAGGGGCAGGGGCCTCCGGTATAAACTTAATAAGAGGCCCCTGGTTAGTTTTCTAGTTAATTTTTTTGTGGGGTTAGGGAGGGGGGTGGATATTTCTTGTGGTTGTTTGGAAATGGGGGGTAGTCCATCAACCGTTGTTCAGGCCAGGTCTGGGATTGATCGCGTGGGGGGGGAGCGGGGGTCGGCTGCCTCCGGAGCTCTGGAGCGGGTCGTGGGATTACCTATTCCCACGACGGTAGGGAATGGCAGCAGGTGTAGGAACAGAGGGCCATATCGTCATCCGGTAGGGCATCTCCGCTATTTACAAGCGGTGATGCGCTCCGACCCTCTGCTTCTGCCCCGAGGTCCCGGGAGCGAGGATGAGCAGCCACCTGAGCTCCGGTTGGTGTACTTGAACGCCAGGTCCGTCGTTAATAAGGCTCCTCTTATCCGGGACTTGGTTGAGGGTGAGCATGCGGACCTGGCTTGCATTACGGAGACTTGGTTGGGCCCAGAGGGTGGTATTCCTCTGGTTGATCTTTGCCCACCAGGTTTCCGGGTGCTACAACGGCCTCGGGCTCAGGGTAGGGGTGGGGGAGTGGCAGTACTTATGAGGGAGACCTTGTGTCCGCGGGAGGCCACCGTTCCCCAGATAGTCGGGTGTGAATCTCTCTTCCTGAGATGCGGTCCTGAGGCGCAGTTGGGCTTGCTGCTGGTGTACCTTTCGCCTAGTCACGCAGCAGCAGCCCTGCCTGAGCTTCTCGACATCCTCTCGGGGTTGGTGATTGAGTTCCCCAAACTTATAGTTTTGGGTGACTTTAATCTACCATCCCTGGGAGGGTCGTTTGAGTTAGCTCGGGAGTTCATGGCTTCCATGACGGCCATGGACCTGACGCAAGTAATTTATGGACCGACTCATGTGGGAGGCCACACCCTTGACTTGGTTTTCTTATCTGGACGGTGGTTAGATGATCTTGGTGGGGGCTCTCCAATTGTTATGCCCCTGTCATGGACCGATCATCATCTCCTACGGCTGGTCTTCCGTTTTACCACTCCCCACCGTGGGCGTGTGGAGCCAATTAGATGGTATCGCCCCAGGCGCTTAATGGACCGTGATAGGTTCCAGGCAGCGCTGGGGTCCCCACCTGCCTCCGTTGCTCACAACTCGGCAGATGCCTTAGTGGAAGCCTGGGAAAAGGCGGCCACGGAGGCACTTGACCGATTTGTACCCTTGCGGCCCCTGACCCGGTGCAGATCCCAGCGAGCTCCATGGTTTTCTGTGGAGCTTCAGGAGATGAAGCGTCGGAGATGGGGCCTAGAGAGCTGTTGGAGGTCCAGCCGATCCGAATCCGACCGATTGCGACTAAGAACCCATATTAGGTCTTATCTCGCAGCGATAAGGACGGCGAGGTTTAACTACTTCTCCACCCTTATCGCGTCCGCAGATAATCGCCCGGCCGCCCTGTTTAGGGTGACCCGCTCCCTCCTTAATCAGGAGGTGAGAGAGGAACCCTTACAGGGTCGTGTCGAGGAATTTAGTCAATATCTGTCGGATAAATTAAGTCGGATTCGGAACAGTTTGGACTCCGACTGGGCAGAGCCTGATGATCAGGACACGGGCGATCTTGTCAATGTTATCTGGGAGGAGTTTGATTCTGTGACCCCTGAGGAAGTGGACAGGATTATGAGGAGATTGTGCTCCACCACATGTTCATTGGACCCGTGCCCTTCCTGGCTGGTTTATGCAGCTCGGGAGGGGACACGAGGCTGGTTCCAGGCAGTTATATCCGCTTCTTTGAGTGAGGGTAGTTTCCCCACCGTCTTGAAGGAGGCGGTGGTGAGAACCCTCCTCAAGAAGCCTGCCTTGGACCCAGCTATGTTAAATAACTTTTGTCCGGTCTCCAACCTTCGCTTTCTTGCGAAGGTTGTTGAGAGTGTGGTGGCGCATCAGCTCCCTCTGGTCCTGGATGAAGCAGATTATCTAGACCCGTGCCAATCGGGTTTCAGGCCCGGGTACAGCACGGAGACGGCATTGGTCGCTCTGGTGAATGATCTCTGGAGGGCTCGGGACAGGGGACATGCCTCTGTCCTAGTCCTATTAGACCTCTCAGCGGCTTTCGATACCATCGGCCATGGTATCCTGCTGCGGCGTCTCAGGGGATTGGGAGTGGGAGGCACAGTTCTTCAGTGGTTCTCCTCCTATCTCCTGGGTCGCAACTTGGGAGTCCTCCTAGATTCACGACTTACTTTAGAAGAACATATGGTGGCTGTGACTAGGGGGGCTTTCGCCCAGGTTCGCCTGGTGCGCCAGTTGCTGCCCTATCTAGACCGGGATGCCCTGTGTACGGTCACTCATGCGCTCGTGACCTCTCATCTGGACTACTGCAACGCTCTCTACATGGGGCTTCCCTTCAAGACCACTCGGAGGCTCCAACTGGTACAGAATGCAGCCGCGAGAGTTGTCTTGGGAGTTTCCCGGTACTCCCATGTTACACCTTTGCTCCGCGAGCTGCATTGGCTACCAGTTGTCTTCCGGGTGCGATTCAAGGTTCTGATGATGGTTTACAAGGCCCTACATGGCATGGGTCCGGAGTACCTCGGGGATCACCTGCTGCCGGTGTCAACTTCCCTCCGCCCTGTGCGTTCCCACAGAGAGGGCCTCCTCACGGTGCCGCCGGTCAGGGAATGTCGGCTGGTGGCCCCCAGGGGGAGGGCCTTCTCTGTGGGTGCCCCGGCTTTATGGAATCAGTTGCCGGTTGAGCTCCGGATGGCACCTGACCTTCGCTCCTTCCAACGCGATCTGAAGACCTACTTAATGGACCCTGAGAGGTTCCAGGCTGCGCTGGGGTCCCCACCTGCCTCCTTTGCTTACAACTCGGCGGATGCCTTAGTGGAAGCCTGGGAAAGGGCAGCCACTGAGGCTCTGGACCGAGTTGTACCCTTGCGGCCCCTGACCCGGTGCAGATCCCATCGAGCTCCATGGTTTTCCGCGGAGCTTCAGGAGATGAAGCATCGGAGACGGGGCCTAGAGAGCTGTTGGAGATCCAGCCGATCCGAATCCGACCGATTGCGACTAAGAACCTATATTAGGTCTTATCTCGCTGCGATAAGGGAGGCGAGGTCTAATCACTTCGCTACCCTTATCGCGTCCGCAGATAATAGCCCGGCCGCCCTGTTTAGGGTGACTCGCTCCCTCCTTAATCAGGAGGTGAGAGAAGAACCCTTGCAGGGTCGTGCCGAGGAGTTTAACCAACATCTGTCGGACAAAATCGCTCGGATTCGGACCGGTCTGGACTCTGACTGGGCAGAGTCTGACGATCAGGACACGGGCAATCTTGTCGATATTATCTGGGAGGAGTTTGATTCTGTTACTCCGGAGGAAGTGAACAGGATCATGAGGAGGCTGAGTTCCACCACATGTTTATTGCACCCGTGCCCTTCCTGGCTGGTTTATGCGGCTCGGGAAGGGACACGAGGCTGGCTCCAGGCGGTTATATCTGCTTCTCTGAGTGAGTGTAGTTTCCCCGACGTCTTGAAAGAGGCGGTGGTGAGACCTCTCCTCAAGAAGCCTGCCTTGGACCCAGCTGTGTTGAATAACTTTCGCCCGGTCTCCAACCTTCGCTTTCTTGCGAAGGTTGTTGAGAGTGTGGTGGCACATCAGCTCCCTCTGGCCCTGGATGAAGCGGATTATCTAGACCCGTACCAATCGGGTTTCAGGCCCGGGTACAGCATGGAGACGGCATTGGTCGCTCTGGTGAATGATCTCTGGAGGGCTCGGGACAGGGGACATTCCTCTGTCCTAGTCCTATTAGACCTCTCGGCGGCGTTCGATACCATCGACCATGGTATCCTGCTGCGGCGTCTCAGGGGATTGGGAGTGGGAGGCACAGTTTTGTGGTGGTTCTCCTCCTATCTCCTGGGACGTTCGCAGTCGGTGTTGGCAGGGGGACAGAGGTCGACCTCGAGGTCTCTCGTTTGTGGAGTTCCTCAGGGGTCGGTCCTCTCGCCTCTCCTGTTCAACATCTATATGAAACCGCTGGGTGAGATCATTCGTGGTTTTGGAGTTGGGTATCATCAGTATGCTGATGATACCCAGCTTTTTCTTTCTACCCCAAACCACCCCAGTGATGCCCTCGACGTGATATCCCGTTGCCTGGAGGCGGTCCGGGTCTGGATGGGGAGTAACAGACTTCAACTCAACCCCGACAAGACTGAGTGGCTGTGCATACCGGCATCCCGGGATATTCAGAACATTCCATCTCTTTCTATGGGGGGTGAATTATTTCCCCTCGTAGATAGGGCCCGCAACTTGGGAGTCCTCCTAGAATTCACGGCTTACTTTGGAAGATCACATAGTGGCTGTCACTAGGGGGGCCTTCGCCCAGGTTCGCCTTGTGCGCCAGTTGCGGCCCTATCTAGACCGGGATGCCTTGTGTATGGTCACTCATGCGCTCGTGACCTCTCGCCTTGACTACTGCAATGCTCTCTACATGGGGCTGCCCTTGAAGACCACTCGGAGGCTCCAGCTGGTACAGAATGCAGCCGCGAGAGTTGTGTTGGGAGTCTCCCGATACTCCCATATAACACCTCTGCTCCGTGAGCTGCATTGGTTACCAGTTGTCTTCCGGGTGAGATTCAAGGTACTGGTAATGGTGTTTAAGGCCCTACATGGCATGGGTCCGGAGTACCTTGGGGATCACCTGCTGCCGGCATCAACTTCCCTCCGCCCTGTGCGTTCCCACAGAGAGGGTCTCCTCAGGGTGCCACCGATCAGAGAATGTCGATTGGTGGCCCCCAGGGGGAGATCCTTCTCTGTGGGCGCCCCGGAGCTATGGAATCAGTTGCCGGCTGAGCTCCGGATGGCGCCCGACCTTCGCTCCTTCCGTCGCGATCTGAAGACATTCTTATTTGTACAATCCGGCCTGGCCTGATGAGGGATGGGTGGTTATTTTAATATTTGTATTTATTGTTTTTAGTTGGGCATATGTTTAATTCTTTTTTAACTTTTGTATTTTTGTATTGCTATATATTTGCCCTGTACACTGCCCTGTGTCCTTCGGGAGAAGGGCGGTATATAAATAAAATTA
>JAKJMR010003737.1:0-16739 GCA_024449315.1 Daboia siamensis | reverse complement strand
CTTTCCTTTCCTTTCCTTTCCTTTCCTTTCCTTTCCTTTCCTTTCCTACTTTCCTTTCCAAATAACAGAATTGGAGGAACCTTGGAGGTCTTCTAGCCCAGGGGTAGGCAACCTTGGCTCTTTTATGACTCGTGGACTTCAACTCCCAGAATTCCTGAGTCAGCCATGCTGAGGGGAAAGGGAGAGGTTTCCAAGCTGAGCCATGCTGGCTCAGGAATTCTGGGAGTTGAAGTCCACCAGTCATAAAAGAGCCAAGGTTCCCTACCCCGTTCTAGTCCAACCTCCTGCTCAAGCAGAAAACTACACCATTTCAGACAAATATTCTTTCTTCCCTCCCTCCCTCCTTCCTTCTTTCCTTTACTTTCTTTCTTAATATTATTATGTAAAGTTTTTACAAATAATAAATGATAATATAAATTAAATTCCAGAAGAGTGAGAGAAAATGAAGAGTAAATGAATAGAAAGTGGAAAGAAAGAAAGAAGAGAGAGAGAAAGAAATGAAAGAAAAAAGAAAAAGCAATAGTTAAAGAAGTGACTTCTAATCTTCATCACAAGTACAGGCAAACTGAATATTTCTTCCAACCCGTAAGATTGTATGCATGCATCTGTTCTTCCAATAGCCCATCCTTTATCCATTTGCAAATCCATAAATCATTAACGTTTCACTCCAGATATAAGCAACAGTTTGTAAAGGGGCTCCAGAACTTTATGAAATTATACCTTGTTTTAACCCTGATTGAACAAATTGGCTTTAAATTTCTTGCTTTTGCTTCAAAATGCTCCATAAGCCGCATGTAAGTAACTATTTAGACATTTGGCAATTTAAAAAAAGAAGCATGAAATGACCTAGAACAGACAGAGGAAGAGTGTTCTAGAACCCAGATCTCTGGCCAACCCTTTCTGACTTAACTGGTGGCCCTTTTTGCTTCTTCCCTTGCCTGTTTGTTAACTAAACTCCCCTGACAGGTTTATTAGTAGCATTGGAAAACAGGGCCATGCAAAGTATGTTAGTCTATGAAAGCATCTCTCCTCCAAGCATTAAAGCAGCTGCATCCTTGAGTTTTGCACAGCTCTTCTGAAGATTGTTCTTGGTTATTTAACCAGATGTCAGGAAAAAACAACAACAGCTGTTTGGTTTTTCTGGCAGTCCCAGTTGAAGAGTACAGACAGCCACACACAAAAAATCAGAGGGTACATTCAAAGCAGCACACCTGATTTTCCAAAGGACACATAGGTAGTTGACTTACCACCATTCCTTTAGGAACTGTTCAAAATTACAACAGCATTTTAAAAAAACATACTGATGACCGTTTTTCGCACTTACAACCCTTGGGGCATCCCCATGGTCACATGATCAAAATTCAGACGCTTAGCAATTGACTTATATTAATGACGGTTGCGGTGTCCCGGGGTCACATGATTCCCCTTTTGCGACCTTCTGACAAGCAAAGTCAATGGGGAAGCCAGATTCATTTAATGACCCTGTTCCTAACTTAGCAACCACAGTGTTTCATTTAACCACCATGGCAAGAGAGGACGTGAAATGGAGCTAAACTCACTTGACAAATGTCTCCCTTAGCAACAGAAATGTTGGGCTCAATTGTGGTCATCAGACAAGAACTACCTGTAGCCAGTGGTGGAATTCAAATATGTGAACAATCTTTTCTCTGTGTGGATGCCGCTTCTGGAAGTCCATTCTGGGCCTGAGCAACAAAAAAATTAGCTACCGGTTCTGCCGAAGTGGTGCGAACCAGCTGAATCCCACCACTGCCTGTAGCTACTTTCATATTTTGAGGAGCAGATGTCCTCCAGACATGTTGACATGCTTTGAAAATGTGGTGCTTTCTGTCTCTCTGTAAGAATGTTTCTGGACTTCCGGGTGGCAAGGCGCCGCCGCCGACAGCTGCTTTTAGCTTGTCAGCTTCGCGGCTTTGTAGAACCGCCGAAAACAGCGCCGATCAGCTGTTTCGGCGGTTCGAAAGCCCCCTCCTCGGGAGAAGAGGAGGGGGTGAGTTTCCAAGTAGGGGAAGGGCTCTCTGGGGCCGTCAGGGCTTAAAGCTCTGGCGGCTGGAAGATTGAGCCCCCCCGAAGCTTGGATTTCTCCGGGCCGCGCAGCGCGTCTGCTCCGTTTTTCCTGGAGCAGAACAAGGCGAACGCAACCATCCCTGCCTACAAGAATGGACTTTGGAAGTTAATGGAAGCAGGCAGAGCGATGCAAGAGAACAAGGAGTAAGTGAACTTTTGAACTTTGGCTCAATCTACATTGAAGACTTAGAAAGTGAAAGTGCGTAGTTGCAAAAGGGGGAAAAAATGGCGGCTAAATCTTCTTCTAAACTTCCTAAAACTGCGGGGGCTTCCCCCCTGCCGCATTCTTCAGCGCAAGTGTTAGCACCTCCTGCACCTCTATCTTCGCCTGTCTTAACAGTTAAAGTTTTGGAAGATGCTTTGGAAAAACATTCACAGCATTTGGCTGAGATGATAGATGAGAAGATGGATGAGAAGCTGACAGAAAAATTTACAGTAATGAGGGAGGACATCTTGCTTGCATTTCAAGGCATGGCGATATGTATTGAACGCCTTGACGAAAGAGTGGAGGATCTCACTCAAAATAATACTAAATTGGATGCAAAGATACTAGAGACTGAGAATGTGGTGGATAAAATTGATTATGACTTGACATTGGTACAATATCATGAAATGGAGTTTGCTGTGAGGATAAGGGGCCTTAAGGAGAATTTAAAGGAAGATTTGAAAAAATTGGTTTCTGTTGCTCTCGAAGACGTGCTGGGAAGGCCAGCTGAAGAAATTGCAGAAGATATAGACAAAATTTTCCGTGTTAACTCCTGGATTGCGAGACAAAGGAAATTACCTAGAGATGTGGTTGTTTACTTTACAAAGAGAGCAATCAGGAATGAAGTTATTCAAGTTTCTTACAATACAAAGCTTGTGATTGCTGACCAAGAAGTTTTGGTTTTAAAAGAGATCCCTCCAAAAATCCTAAGGAAACGAAAGGAATTTGCATTTCTAGCACATGAGCTTAAGAGACGCGATGTCAGGTTCAGATGGGAGATTCCAGTGGGTATGGTGGTAATGTTTGAAGATACAAGATACCGTCTCGCTACGGTCCTGCAGGCACGTGATTTTTATAGCAATGTTTTAAAAGCAATTCCTATACCACTTCTGGAATCAATAAAGGAGGGAAAGTCTTATGATGTTGAAGGAATACAGATAGATGAGACAGCACCAGGAGTGACTCAAATTTCAACAGTAGAAGAAGCAAAGGACCAGAGGGTCACCCGAGCTGCTTCGAGACGAGCCAGGCGTGACCAAGACCAAGCCCAGCAGAATGTTGTGGAACCTTCAAAATGTATCTATAGCCAAGCTGTGGGAGGAGCGCGACCTAAAAATGTAAAAGGGATTCTGGAAGATGCGCTTCAAAAGCTTCGGGTTGCCAGAAATGGTGACTAAGTTTTTAACTTGGAATTGAAAGATTTTAGCATCCCGGTTCTTACGCAAGACCAAAAAGAAGAAATGAATCAGTTGATAACTGAGGAAGAAATATACTTGGCAATTAAACAGTTAAAAGTAGGTAAAGCACCAGGCACTGATGGTTTGTCTGCTGTGTATTACAAAAATTTACAGTTTGAGATGATAAAGCCATTAAAGGAACTGTTTCAGACAATTCAAAAAGGGGGAGGAGTGCCTCCGTCTTGGAAAACTGCTTTTATTTCTTTAATTCCTAAAGAAGATCAGGACGCTACTCAAGCAAAAAACTATAGGCCAATTTCACTTTTGAATACGGACTACAAGATATTTGCTAAGGTTTTAGCTAGTAGACTGATGAGGGTATTGCAACAGGTAATCCATGATGATCAAACTGGGTTTATAAGTGGTAGACAAATGAAAAATAATGTGAGACATATAGTTGACTTGTTGGAATTTTTGGAAAGGAATAACCAGATCTCTGCAGCATTGATCTTTTTGGATGCTGAAAAAGCCTTTGATCAATTGGATTGGAAATTTTTGCTAAAAGTATTAGATAAAATGAATTTTGGGGATGAATTTTTGCAACCAATTAGGGCAATATATCAGAAGCAAACAGCGCGAATAATTGTTAATAATAGTTTGACTGAAATGTGTACTATTGAAAAGGGCACAAGGCAGGGTTGCCCGTTATCACCTTTGTTATTTGTTTTAACGTTGGAGATATTATTGATTAAAATACGGAATTCGGAAACAATTAAGGGAATTCAAATAAGAGATCAGGACTATAAATTGAGGGCGTTTGCGGATGATCTGGTTATTACTTTGACACATCCAGAAAATTCTGTTATGGAATTGATGGAGTTAATATCGCAATATGGGAAAGTTTCTGGATTTAAGATTAACATACAAAAAACTAAAATTTTATCTAAAAACATGACAGCATTACAAAAGGTTTCTTTAGAAAGCTTAACTGGATTTGAAATTGTTGAAAGGGTTAAATA
Source organism: Daboia siamensis (assembly GCA_024449315.1). Classification (NCBI taxonomy): domain Eukaryota; kingdom Metazoa; phylum Chordata; class Lepidosauria; order Squamata; family Viperidae; genus Daboia; species Daboia siamensis. Next base: position 12,252 of record JAKJMR010003737.1, on the reverse strand, counting down.
TTTGGGGGTATATTTAGCACCCTCAAATGTTAAATTATATAAAAATAATTATGAAAAGTTATGGAATAAAGTGCAAAAAGAATTGGATAGTTGGAAAAAATTACAACTATCATTATTGGGAAGAATTGCAGCAGTAAAGATGAATGTTTTGCCAAAATTTTTATTTTTGTTTCAAATGATACCCATTCTCAAAAAGGATTCAAATTTGGAGGAATGGCAGAAGGGTATTAACAAATTTGTTTGGGCAGGGAAAAGGCCACGGGTCAAATTTAAAATCATGCAGGATACACGCGAAAGAGGTGGTCTAAGAATGCCCAATTTTAAATTATATTATGAAGCTGCTGCATTATCAGCTATAAGTGATTGGATCAATCTGACACAGGGGAGACTGTTAAATCTTGAAGGGTATGATTTGTTATTTGGTTGGCATGCATATTTACTGTATGACAAAAAGGTAGATAATGTGTTCAAAATGCATATTTTGAGGTATGCTTTGTTGCGAGTTTGGAAAAAGCACAGACAAAAGTTAAATTATAAGATACCGTTATGGGCAATACCCAAACACGCAATAGAGAATATAAATGTTGGATTTAAACATGATGTGACTACATATAAGGAAATTTTGAGCTTGGAGAGGAATGTGTGGTGTTTGAAGTCATATAATCTTTTACGAGAAAAAAAGATTGTACAAACTTGGTTTCAATATGGACAATTACAGGCCAGGTGGAAAGAAGATCAGAAGATTGGTTTTTTGATGGATGATGAAAATTTGGTAAAACAAATTAGAAATCAGGGACCAGCGCATATTAAACGGATATATCTTGCATTGATAGAGATTGACTCAGAAACAGAAATTGTTAAGGATTGTATGATAAAATGGGCACAGAATATTCAGGAAGTTATCACAATGGACACTTGGGAAAAGATTTGGGTGAGAAATGTGAAATTTACGCAAGCTCAAAATCTAAGAGAGAACTTTTATAAAATGTTTTATAGATGGCATTTAGATCCTAGAAAGTTAGCAAGTATGTATCCGAATTACCAGCCCAAATGTTGGAGATGTGGTGGCGAAGATGCAACGTATTTTCATATATGGTGGACTTGCAAAAAGATCAAACCATTTTGGATTAAAATTTGGTGGAATATGCAGAAGATATTCAAGAAAAGGATAAAGTTTTGTCCGCAATTGTTTTTACTGGGTATTATTACTGATACTATTGTGTTGGACATTAATTTGATGTTGAATTTAATTACGGCAGCGAGACTCTTAATAGGGCAATATTGGAAGAAGGAAGAACTGCCGACTATAGAGGAATGGACTTTAAAAGTTTCCAACCTGGCGGAAATGGCAAAGATCTCAGCATATTTGAAAGATCATTCTCAACAACGATATATTGTGGAGTGGAAGAAATGGATTGATTACATCCAGAATAAATATGGGACTAAAAAGTTTCATCTAGCATTTGAATAAGTATATTGCTTGTAGTTAATTTATAAGAGCTAAAGTGCGAGAGATTTAATAGTTTATTGTTCTTAGCATATGAGAGTTTATGATTGGTTATTTTATTCTTATACCTTGTATCTAGCTCTGGGAAGTCCGGGGGGGGGGAGGGGGGAAGGGGAGGGTGAGAGGGTGGGATAGGGTTGGGGAGGGTTGGGGGATGGGATGTAATAATTAAAATGTATTGAAAAACTTTTCAATAAAAAAAAAAAAAAAAAAAAAGAATGTTTCTCAGCAAATAAGAGCGGTCTTTCCTCCGTAGCCATCAAGACTAGCTGCCAAAAAAAAAAATTGCACTGATGTTCTGCACAATTCTCTAAGTTAGGCTCAACTTATAACTATAACAGAATAATAGAGTTGGAAGGGACCTTGGAGGTCTTCTAGTCTAACCCCTGCTCAAGCAGGAGAGCCTATATCATTTCAGATAAATGGTTGTCCACTCTCTTCTTAAAAGCCTCCAGTGACGAAGCATCCCAACTTCTGGAGGCAAGCTGTTCCACGGGTTAACTGTTCTTACTGTTAGGAAATTTCTCCTTAGTTCCAGGTATCTTCTCTCCTTAATTAGTTTCCATCCATTGTTCCTAGTCTTGTCTTCCAGTGCTTTGGAAAATAGGTTGATCTCCTCAATTATTGGAACACTACTTTCATGTCACCCACAACCCTTCCTTTCATTAAACTGGATATACCCAATTCCTGCAACCATTCTTTATATGTTTTAGCCTCCAGTCCCCTGATCATCTTTGATGCTCTTCTCAGCGCTCTAGCATGTCTGTATATTTTATCCAATGACTTCTCTCCATAATATTACATACTATCTCTTTCTGAAGTCAGGGAAATCTGCCATGGCAAATTAGCACCCAAAAGAGGTTTTTTTTTTTCCAGTTTAATAAACCCACAGATTTCTTTTTAACTTCCTTTATTAGTGGAGTTACTAAGCCTGCATTCCAGCCACAGGTACGTATTAATGCAATTTGAGCTTCCTGGAAAAATTTATCTTCCTGAAAGCTTTTCCCATCAGACTCTTGTCACGGGTCCTGAACGGAGTTGGCAAAGCTTCAAACTTGTGTAATAAAACTTTTGGAAACCCCTTGGGGAAATGAGACACTATTCAATGGTCACGATAAATTAAGACTGGTAGCTAAAGGAAATCTGTGCAAATGCAGTAATTACCCATGACAAGTAGGTGATTTAGAACACAATCTATTTTCTTCCTTCAGCTTCCTACAATTTATTTGGGCCTTCGAAAAGTGCTGTAAAGTACTCACCTATAGTGAATAACAGTAATCCTCCAGGGGAACCAGGCAATATGCTTTATAGGCATATTATGTATTTAACTTTGTGGATCAGATATGTCATGTTTTATTTCCTTTTATTAACTTATTTTCCTTAAAACATAAAGGTTGGACATAAAATATTCTACAAACTAAGCAAAAGCATACTCACAGAGAAACCATTATTTATATTACACCCAGAAAACTACTTGTAGACTATATGATCAAATACTGTCTTATTAAAGTTGTTAAACCACTTTACAAACTGTTCAAACTGTCCAATATTCATTTCCAAGACAGTGGCTAGACTATTGTAAGAAAAGGACTGGCAGAACCTGGAGGCAGAGTTAAAAGAGATATTAGCCTAGAATATCAACAGGGCCACAAGCAGGTGCTAACCTGCATTAGTTGAGAAGATTCCTATACGTAGACTGTTTATTGATAAATCAGTTTAATTGGCCCTTCATGTGTGTATCTGGTCTTTTGCGCCTGTCAACTATTGTTTCTAAAAATCAGAATTTTGGAATAGTTCTTTGAATGCTTTAATTATGCCAAAAGAGGATTTGATTCTGTCTAATTTTAAGCAACTGGATTTTCACTTTCTAAAATGCATGAACAAGAGGATGAGATCACCATCCAAATATCAGCTTCCTTTCTCCCAACCCAGTAATAAAAATATATTTTAAAAAAAGTTAATAAATACCTAGGTTTTTGACCTTCTATGGCAATGCTAGACAACTAGTGTTTATATACAGGTAGTCCTTGACTTACAACCTATCATTTATTGACCATTCAAAGTTACAATGATGCTGAAAAAAATGACTTCTAACAGTCTTCTACACTTATGACAGTTGAAGCATCCCCACGGTCAAGTGATCAACATTTGGACACTTGGCAACCATAGTTATGACAGTTGCAGTCTGCCAGGTCACCTTTTGTGACCTTCTGATAAACAAAGGAGACATTTCCTGACAGTTAGAACAATTAATCAGCAGAACAACCTGCGTTATCAACTTAACAACTATTGGTTCACTTAAGAACTTGTGTCAAGAAAGGTCATAAAATGGGCAAAACTCACTTAAAACTGTCTTGCTTAGCAAGGGAAACTTTGGGCACAATTGCGATCGTTAAGTCAGCAGAAGTAACTACCTGTGCTAGTAAATCTCTCCTATGTGTCAGCTGGATGAAATGCAGGGCGGCCATTTTTGAGTCAACCTACCTCAAATGGTCTAACTTGCAGAATGTGTTCAAAATCCAGAACTCATGACTCTCGTGGGATTGAAATTAGTTAAAATGGTGGTGCTTCAGTGTCTCCATGCTGCTTGTGCTTGCTCTGCCACAGTCAGATGATCACCATTTCTGACTCTCCTTACTAGAAAGCAAGGAAACAAGAGAAGGAGTCAAGAAATTTAGATAAGGAATCTCTCTAACAGGAAGACCCAACAGGTCACCCGTGGATTGTCAAGTGTCAATGCTGCTAACATTGCTTGTTTTTGCTTTGACAACAGATGGAGATGCAACCGTTTTCTTCTTATGTTTTACTCTGAAAGTTAGAGTTAGATGATGCTGGGGGGAGGAATGTGCATGAGTGTTTAGCTAGACATAACCATATTGAACCTAGTGTGAGAACCAAGGTTATCAAATCTCAATGAATCCTGAGCTCCCAAAGAAACCATCGCATCATGGATCTTTTGACTAGGAAATAGCAACATCAGAACTATTCAGAAAGGGTGTTTTGTTTTTGCATCTCTAAATTCTTCCCTCTTAGGCCACAAGCTGAACACTGGAGAGAAGGAGAAAACTGATCTGAAACCATCCGATCCGATTGCTTTCATCCCCACCTCAGGCCCATCCATGTGACGATACAAAGAGCATGGCCACTGAAAATTTTGCAGAAATCTTGAACAGACTCAAGGAAACACACGAGAAAGAAGTCCAAGGTAAGTAATTTTATTTATTTTTATTACATTTATATCCCGCCCTTCTCCGAAGACTCAGGGCGGCTTACAAGCTTAGCAGTAGCCTTCATTCTATGTATATGCCTGCTTGTTAGGGCTTTCACACACACACCCAAGCAGCATTATTACAAAGTCAGCTTATTGCATGCAACAATCTGGGTCCTCATTTTACCTACCTCGGAAGGATGGAAGGCTGAGTCAACCTTGAGCCTGGTGGGATGCGAACCTGCACTAATTGCAGGCAGCTGGTGTTACTTAAGGAGGCATTAGCCCTCTGCTCCACCAAGGCTCACCAAGTAATGGGGTGGGGGTGGGGGTGGGGGTGGGGGTGTGCGCCCATGTGTGCACACAAAATAGGGCTTCCACACTGTCTGCTTAGTTGGATGAATAGATTTGAGGCAGAGATGTTTAAAATGTAAGCATCGGGTGAAAAAATGGATGAAAAGTGGAAGGATTGCTGATTTTGTAGAGTTAACTCTTTGTGAACTCAGCCACTCTTTGAGTTGTCAGTTGCAAATACAGTTAAGATTGACATGTCAGCTTTCAATCTCGCTAGGTTGTGCAGATTTGCTTGCTTGCTTCCTGATTTAATGTTTACATATATACTGTAGAATGACTTCAGTTTAAATCTACTCTATCATCTATCTGTTCTACCATATATTGATTTCTACCCAACCCATTCATCCATCCATGAATCCATCCATCCGTGAATCCATCCATCCATTCAACCAGAGTCACATAAATGTACATTCCTATATACAGTATTTCTGCCAATCTAGCAGTTCGAAAGCACGTAAAAATGCAAGTAGAAAAATAGGGACCACTCCGGTGGGAAGGTAACAGCGTTCCGTGCGCCTTTGGTGTCTAGTCATGCCGGCCACATGACCACGGAGACGTCCTCGGACAAGCGCTGGCTCTTCGGCTTTGAAACGGAGATGAGCACCGGACCCTAGAGTCGGAAACGACTAGCACGCATGTGCGGGGGAACCTTTACCTTTATATACAGTATACACATATATTTCTACATGGGTAGTCCTCGACTTACAAAAGTTCATTTAGTGACAGTTACAATGGCACTGAAAAAAGTGACCTATGACCGTTTTTCACACTTATAACCCTTGCGGCATCCCCATGGTCAGGTGATCTACATTCGGATGCTTGAGAACTGACTCACATTTGTGACGTTTGCAGTGTCCCGGGGTCCCTTCTGACCAGCAAAGTCAATGGGGAAGCCAGATTCATTTAACAACTGTGTTAACCAATTTAAGAACTCGCGTGAAGTACTAATACCACTTTACAATGCTTTGGTAAGGCCACATCTGGAATACTGCATCCAGTTTTGGTCACCACGATGTAAAAAAGATGTTGAGACTCTAGAAAGGGTACAGAGAAGAGCAACAAAGATGATTAGGGGACTGGAGGCCAAAACATATAGGGAACGGTTGCTGGAATTGGGTATGTGTAGTTTAACGAAGAGAAGAGTGAGGGGTGACATGATAGCAGTGTTCCAATATCTCAGGGGCTGCCACAAAGAAGAGGGAGTCAAGCTATTCTCCAAAGCACCTGAAAGCAGGACAAGAAGCAACGGATGGAAACTAGTCAAGGAGAGAAGCAACCTAGAACTAAGGAGAAACTTCCTGACAGTTAGAACAATTAACCAGTGGAACAACCTGCCTCCAGAAGTGGTGAATGCTCCAACACTGGAAGCTTTTAAGAAGAGACTGGACAGCCATTTGTCTGAAATGGTATAAGGTTTCCTGCCTGAGCAGGGGGTTGGACTAGATGACCTCCAAGGTCCCTTCCAACTTTATTATTATTATTATTAACAAACGGCGAGAAAAGTCGTAAAATGGGGCAAAACTCACTTAACAAATTTCTCTTTTAGCAACAGAAATTTTGGGCTCAATTATGGTCATAAATTTGGGACTACTTATCTATATCTATAATATATCTGTATCTCTATCTATCTATCTATCTATTTATCTATCTATCTATCTGTCTATCTATCTATCTATCTATCTATCTATCACTATATCTATATATCTATATCATCTATCTCTATCTACCTATCCTCACTCGCTCTCTCTCTCTCTCCCTCCCTCCCTCCCTCCTGACACAGTTGGTGCATTGGTAGCCTTTGGATTGCAATGTGGTTGGAGGTGTTTTGAAAAGAGAAAAGCAGCTTCAGTGGTTTTTTGTAGGTAAACATTTGAAATGGGATTGTGATTTGGCCAAAGGAATTCCTGTCTACGTGGCAGGCCTTTTATTCAGGGTAACATTCTTAAGCTGATTACTAAATTATTCTATTTTCAACACAGATAGTCCTCAACTTACAGTCATTCATTTAGTGACCGCTTGAAGTTACAACAGTACAGAAAAAAAGTGACCTATGATCATTTTTTCACACTTAACGACCGTTGCAGCATTCCCCAAATGACCATGTGATCAAAATTCAGACATACAACTGGCCTCTATTTATGACGGTTGCAGTGTCCTGGGGTCATGTGGTCCCTTTTGCAACCTTCTGACCAGCAAAGTCCCTGGGGAAGCCAGATTCATTTAACATCTGTGTCACTAACTTAACAGCTGCAGTGATTGACTTATCAACTATGGCAAGAAAGACTGTAAATGTGGCAAAACTCACATAAACAATTATCTCACTTAACAACAGAAAATTGGGGCTCAATTGTGGTCATAAGTCAAGGCCTATCTGTAGATGGAATTGTAATCTAACTAAATGGTTTGGATTCATGCAATTGGTTAAGCCACAGGGAACCAATCATGGTTTCCATCAACCAAGTTGAGTGTGTTCTATGATAGCCAATCATTAGATCTTTAATTGACCGGATTGAATTGTAATGTTCTATATCGAGCAGCAAAGATTACACATTGTTTCTGAACTCTTCCAGGCCTGCAAACCAAACTGAATGAAGTAACCAATGAGAAATGTCGGTGAGTGTAACAAATGCCATTCTGTTGGGCATGGGTTTGTGGGCTTATGTTCTTTAGAACAAGACAGAATAAATTAAAATAGAAAATAAAGTTTAAGATTCATCCCTATCTTCTTAAGAGCCTTTGGGCTGATGCTGGAATCAAAATCTTTGTTTAGCATCTACAGAGGGGAAACATCTGGAAAAACTGAGTTTCGAATTTCATGAATAAACTACTATTGGCTGGTTGATCCATACTAAGACAGGGTGTCAGGAAATAAGAACTCTTGGATGCAAGTTCGTCCAAACGGAAAATGTTTACTAGGAGAGAATCGATTGTGGCAATACAAGACGGAATCTAACAAAGTTACATTTCAATCCTATATAAAGCATTCCCATTTCAGCCCCCTCCCCTCATCCATTTGGTCAGCCTCCCATCATTTACTTAGGTGTCAGGCCCTTCCGTGGGAAAGGGAACTCTCCTTGGTTTTATTGTTATTGCTTCTTCCTTTTCCAGTTGTAAATGAAGATGTGATCCAGATCTGTCTCTCCCCCTCCCTCCCCCAGTTCAACCGTTTCCCTGTTGTTTGAAGATCGCCTTAAGTAACCATCCTCTCCCCCCCCCCCTCGGAGAGATGGCAGAATCCCCAGAATAAGCACAATGTTCTACCTATACATTTATGAAATGTGATATAAGTGGATTCTGACATTCGGCTCTCCTTTCAGAAAAAAGATGAGTCCATCTGTGGGGAAAGAAAACATATAAATGTTAGCCTGGTTTGTTCGGATATTCTGTATGAAACCTCTTAAGCAATTTAGGTGCTTTAACATGGAGTTTGTTAACCCGCTCATTTTCTGAGGAGGGGAGGTGTTTCCATGCCACTAAATATTGTATCGTTCCATGGTTTTTTCTGGAATCTAAGATTTCTTTCACTTCAAAATGTTGTTCTCCTTCCACCAAGATGGGGGGTGGTGGTGGTGGGATTTTTGCTCGTAGTGGTGATTGTTGTTCTCTCTTTAATAGACTGCAGTGAAAGGTTGGGTGTATTCGTCTAAGATTTTTGGGTAGTTCTAATTCAACTGTTACTGGGTTTATGATTCTTTTAATTGGAAAGGGTCCAATATATTTTGGTCCTAGTTTTTTACAGGGTTGGAGTGATTTCAGGTATTTTGTGGATAAATATACCATCTCTCCTACCCTAAATGGTGTGGGATCGGTTCTTTTTTTGTCTGCCTGTGTCTTGTATGCTTTTCTGGCATCTTCCAACGCTTTCCTAACGATTGGCCATGTATTTTGTAATTGAGCAATCCATTCCTTCAGATCAGGGATGACTGGTTCTTTTGGGGTTAGTTCTGGTATTGGGTTGAAACTCTGGCCTGTAGCTACTTGAAAAGGGGTGTAACCTGTGCTTGAGTGGACTGCATTATTATATGCTACTTCTGCGAAAGGCAGTAGGTCCGTCCAGTCGGACTGCTGAAAATTTATAAAGCATCTCAGATATTGTTCAAGTATATTATTAAGTCTTTCAGAAGCTCCGTCTGTCTGAGGATGGTGACTAGATGACAGTCCTTGGGTGGTTCTAAGAGGGATAAAAATTCTTTCCAAAATGCCGACGTAAACTGCACCCCTCTGTCAGATATGATGCGTTGTGGTACCCCGTGCAATCTGTAAATATGCTGTACAAAAAGTTTTGCTAATGCTTTGCGGTCGGGATTTTTTGGCAAGGTATGAAATGTACTTGCTTAGAGAACAGATCTGTGACAGTCCAGACTATGGTGTTTCCATTACTTTCTGGCAGTTCTACGATAAAATCCATGGCTATTTCTTTCCATGGGGCTGAGGGGTTTGCCACCGGTTGTAACAAACCTGGCGGTTTCCCTTGCAGTCTTTTGGCCATCGCGCAAATTTGACAGCTACCCACATAGCTTTCTATGTCCTTTTTCATAGATGGCCACCAAAATTGCCTTTTAGTTAAGTGTAAGGTTTTTACAAAGCCAAAGTGTCCTGCTGATTTTGTATCATGGCACAGTTGCATGAAATTGATTCTCTGTGTGGCAGGTATATATAGCTTCTCCCCCACCCATGGCAGTCCATTTTTAATTGTGCACACGTTTATTTTTCTGGAACCATTCATCACTTTCCAAAGATTTCCTGAATTCAATTCCAGTTTGGCTATCTACCTTCGGCTTCATTTTTTCTTGTGCCCTGGTGGTGACTGGTGCCGCCAGTTGTTGTTCCGGTACAAGTGGTTTAAAATCAGTAACTCTTGTGCTGTTATATTGGGGTATGCGGGATAATGCATCTGCCAGGAAGTTCTTTCCCCCCGGTAAGTGTTTGAGAGTGAAATTGAATCGGTGAAAATATTGGGACCAGCGGGCTTGCTTAGGAGTGAGCTTCCTGGGTGTTTTTAGTGCTTCCAAATTCTTGTGGTCTGTCCAGACCTGGAAAGGTATTTTATTTTCTTCTAAAAATTGGCACCATATTAGTAATGCCCACCTCAACGAGAATGCCTTTTTTTCCCATATTGGCCAGCGTTGTTCTGTTTCTGTGAGTTTTCTGGATGTGTATGCGCATGGTTGCAACGTCCCCCCATCATTTTATTGTAATAGTACGGCTCCTACCGCTACATCACTCGCATCTGCCTCTATTACAAAAGGTTTGTCGGGATCTGGGTGTTTTAGGACAGGTTCAGCAGAAAAAAGTCTCTTTAGCCTCTCAAATTCTGCTTGACATTCCACTGACCATTTTAGAGGCTGGCTGAGGAATTCTGGGAGTTGAAGTCCACAAGTCATAAAAGGGCCATGTTTGAAGACCCCTGCGTTTCTCTAGTCTTAATTATCCTATCAGCTCCTATTGCTTTAGTTCTCCTTGAAGTTGGAGAGAGAGAAAGAGAAACAAAGAGAGAGAGAGAGAGAGAAAAGAGAGAGAAAGAGAAAAAGAAAGAGAAAGGGCAGAGATGCATTTTGAGACCTGGGAATAAGGGTCTTCTCATCTTCTTCCTTGTTCCTCCCCCTTGACTTAGTGACAACCAAAGAATTGAAGAGCTCTTTACCAAAAACCACCAACTGCGTGAACAGCAAAAGGCGCTTAAAGAAAATGTGAGAGTTTTGGAAAACAGGTAAACAGCTTTATCCTATCTCAAGAGGGGCATTTGGGAGGAGGGGGTGTTCAAAAGTATTATGATGGGGGCCGCAACCACTTGGCTGAACCTCTCTTTCATAAAGGTTAAGGTTAACCAGTAACCAGATTTGGCAAATTTGTGTAAACCCAATTATTCATATCACATGTAGAATATTTAACATAGGATAATAATAATAATAATAATAATAATAATAATAATAATAATAATAATTTAATTTCTATACCACCCTTCTCCCAAAGGACAATGTGCAATGTAAAAAAGATGTTGAGATTCTAGAAAGAGTACAGAGAAGAGCAACAAAGATGAATAGGGAACTGGAGGCTCAAACATATTAGGAACGGTTGCAGGAATTGGGTATGTCTAGTTTAACGAAGAGAAGGACGAGGGTGACATGATAGCAGTGTTCCAGTATCTCAGAGGCTGCCCCAAAGAAGCGGGAGTCAAGCTATTCTCCAAAGCCCCTGAAGGCAGGACAAGAAGCAACGGATGGAAACTAGTCAAGGAGAGAAGCAACCTAGAACTAAGGAGAAAATTTCTTGACAGAACAATTAACCAGTGGAACACCTTGCCTCCAGAAGTTGTAAATGCTCCAACACTGGAAGTTTTTAAGAAGAGATTGGACAGCCATTTGTCTGAAATGGTATAGGGTTTCCTGCCTGAGCAGGGGGTTGGACTAGATGACCTCCAAGGTACCTTCCAACTTTGTTATTCTCTTCTATTCTATTCTATTCTATTCTATTCTATTCTATTCTATTACATGCACACATGTACATTAAAAATCTCCACTGCTAATTGGGGATATGAGGTAGCTATTGAAAACTATGCCCGTTTGATACGATTTCTGTTCTAGCAGAACTTGACTTTCAAGCGTTACATCCTGATGAGAAAATCTATATTAGAAATAGAAAAGGGGAATACAGAATAACAGAGTTGGAAGAGACCTTGGAGGTCTTCTAGTCCAACCCTCGATTCAAGCAGGAGACTCTATAGGATTCCGGATTAATGACTGTCTAGTCTCTTCTTGAAAACCTCCAGTGATGGAGCAACCACAATGTTGGGGGTCATGTTGTTCCACTACTTAATTGTTCGCACTGTTAGGAAGTTTCTCCTTAGTTCTAAGTTGGACCTCTCTTTGATAAGCTTTCACTTGTTACTTCTTGTCCTTCTCTCAGGTACTTTGGAAAATAAGCTGATCTCTACTTTTCTGTGACAGCCCTTCAGATGTTCGAAGACTGGTCTCATCTCACCTACAGTCCTTCTCTTTGTTAGAGCAGACATATCTAACTCCTGCCACCATTCTTCATAAGGTTTTTTGCCTCCAGTCCCCTAACCATTTTTTTGGTAAATTTTGGCCAAAAAAATAATAATTCTGAAAAAATATGAACCCCAAAGTGGGCTGAAAGAAATATCCTTGAGGAATAGGAGGAAGAGCCAGTGTCTAGGCCAGGG
>JAKJMR010003735.1:0-13296 GCA_024449315.1 Daboia siamensis | reverse complement strand
TCCTTAACAATTTCTGTTTCTGAGTCAATCTCTATCAATGCAAGATATATCCATTTAATATGCGCTGGTCCCTGATTTCTAATTTGTTTTACCAAATTTTCATCATCCATCAAAAAACCAATCTTCTGATCTTCTTTCCACCTGGCCTGTAATTGTCCATATTGGAACCAAGTTTGTACAATCTTTTTTCCTCGTAAAAGATTATATGACTTCAAACACCACACATTCCTCTCCAAGCTCAAAATTTCCTTATATGTAGTCACATCATGTTTAAATCCAACATTTATATTCTCTATTGCGTGTTTGGGTATTGCCCATAACGGTATCTTATAATTTAACTTTTGTCTGTGCTTTTTCCAAACTCGCAACAAAGCATACCTCAAAATATGCATTTTGAACACATTATCTACCTTTTTGTCATACAGTAAATATGCATGCCAACCAAATAACAAATCATACCCTTCAAGATTTAACAGTCTCCCCTGTGTCAAATTGATCCAATCACTTATAGCTGATAATGCAGCAGCTTCATAATATAATTTAAAATTGGGCATTCTTAGACCACCTCTTTCGCGTGTATCCTGCATGATTTTAAATTTGACCCGTGGCCTTTTCCCTGCCCAAACAAATTTGTTAATACCCTTCTGCCATTCCTCCAAATTTGAATCCTTTTTGAGAATGGGTATCATTTGAAACAAAAATAAAAATTTTGGCAAAACATTCATCTTTACTGCTGCAATTCTTCCCAATAATGATAGTTGTAATTTTTTCCAACTATCCAATTCTTTTTGCACTTTATTCCATAACTTTTCATAATTATTTTTATATAATTTAACATTTGAGGGTGCTAGATATACCCCCAAATATTTAACCCTTTCAACAATTTCAAATCCAGTTAAGCTTTCTAAAGAAACCTTTTGTAATGCTGTCATGTTTTTAGATAAAATTTTAGTTTTTTGTATGTTAATCTTAAATCCAGAAACTTTCCCATATTGCGATATTAACTCCATCAATTCCATAACAGAATTTTCTGGATGTGTCAAAGTAATAACCAGATCATCCGCAAACGCCCTCAATTTATAGTCCTGATCTCTTATTTGAATTCCCTTAATTGTTTCCGAATTCCGTATTTTAATCAATAATATCTCCAACGTTAAAACAAATAACAAAGGTGATAACGGGCAACCCTGCCTTGTGCCCTTTTCAATATTACACATTTCAGTCAAACTATTATTAACAATTATTCGAGCTGTTTGCTTCTGATATATTGCCCTAATTGGTTGTAAAAATTCATCCCCAAAATTCATTTTATCTAATACTTTTAACAAAAATTTCCAATCCAATTGATCAAAGGCTTTTTCAGCATCCAAAAAGATCAATGCTGCAGAGATCTGGTTATTCCTTTCCAAAAATTCCAACAAGTCAACTATATGTCTCACATTATTTTTCATTTGTCTACCACTTATAAACCCAGTTTGATCATCATGAATTACCTGTTGCAATACCCTCATCAGTCTACTAGCTAAAACCTTAGCAAATATCTTGTAGTCCGTATTCAAAAGTGAAATTGGCCTATAGTTTTTTGCTTGAATAGCGTCCTGATCTTCTTTAGGAATTAAAGAAATAAAAGCAGTTTTCCAAGACGGAGGCACTCCTCCCCCTTTTTGAATTGTCTGAAACAGTTCCTTTAATGGCTTTATCATCTCAAACTGTAAATTTTTATAATACACAGCAGTCAAACCATCAGTACCTGGTGCTTTACCTACTTTTAACTGTTTAATTGCCAAGTATATTTCTTCCTCAGTTATCAACTGATTCATTTCTTCTTTTTGGTCTTGGGTAAGAACCGGGATGCTAAAATCTTTCAAATATAAATCAATATCCGTTTCATTAATCTTATCACTAGCATATAATTTAGAAAAAAAATCAACAAAGGTTTCCTTAATAAGATTCTGTTGATACACAATCTTTCCCTTATGTTCTATTTTATCTATATTAGAAACCCTTTGCTTCTTTCTTAACATATAAGCTAACCATCTGCCTGGTTTATTGGCATTGCAAAAAGTATTATGCCTTGCAAACCGTAGATTAGTTGCCACCTGATCAGCCATTAACTTATCAAATTGTCCTCTTAACAGCTTAATAGTCTCTTTAATCTTCACATCCAATGGATTCAAAATTAAAGCCTTTTCTTTTTCCTTAATCTCTGTCTCCAATTCTTTCCTCCTAAATTCCAAGTTGCGTCTATATTTATTATTAAGATATATCAACACACCTCTCATATACGCCTTACTAGCATCCCATACCATTTCCATAGAAGTACCCTTATGCATATTCGTTTCAAAAAAAACCTTCATCTGTTTCTTACACTCTTCCACGTTTTTCTGATTTCTGAACAAATTCTCATTTAAACGCCAGGAACGTCGTTCTCTACTGTCTTTTCCAATCTCTAGCCAAACTGGGCTGTGATCAGACATAGTCTTTGAACAAATCTTTATCCTCTTAGTTCTAAAAAAAAGGTCATTAGACAATAGTATAAAATCAATCCTGGAAAAAGATTGGTGTCTATCAGAAAAGAAAGTATAGTCTCTTTCTTGTAAGTTCCTTTCCCTCCAAACATCACGTAATTCCATATCGTCCATCATTTCAAAAAAAGATTTAGGCAATTTCGCATGACTTGGGGTACTTCTGTAAGATCCACTCTTATCCATTTGTACATTCAAAACACCATTCCAATCTCCCATAAAAATAAAAGATTTGTAATCCAATTGGGTAATCCTGCTGTGTAACAAACTATAAAAGTCAGCTTGCTGTTGATTGGGCGCGTATAATCCAACCAAAAGAGTTCTTTTACCTTCTAGTAACAAGTCCACAATAACATATCTTCCTTGTTGATCAGCTTCAATTAACTCTGCTGTAATTGTATTCTTGACATAAATAACCACTCCATTTTTCTTATTAACTGCAGAGGCAATAAATTGTGTACCTAGTCTTGAATTTGATAAATACTTTTGGTCCATAACTCTAATATGTGTTTCTTGTAAGCAAATAACGTCAGTCTTAAATTGGTTTAAATATTGAAAAATTTTCTTTCTCTTTTGTGGTGAGTTTAATCCATTAACATTCCAAGTTAAAAACTTAGTCACCATTTCTGGCAACCCGAAGCTTTTGAAGCGCATCTTCCAGAATCCCTTTTACATTTTTAGGTCGCGCTCCTCCCACAGCTTGGCTATAGGTACATTTTGAAGGTTCCACAACATTCTGCTGGGCTTGGTCTTGGTCACGCCTGGCTCGTCTCGAAGCAGCTCGGGTGACCCTCTGGTCTTTTGCTTCTTCTACTGTTGAAATTTGAGTCATTCCTGGTGCTGTCTCATCTATCTGTATTCCTTCAGCATCATAAGGCTTTCCCTCCTTTATTGATTCCAGAAGTGGTATAGGAATTGCTTTTAAAACATTGCTATAAAAATCACGTGCCTGCAGGACCGTAGCGAGACGGTATCTTGTATCTTCAAACATTACCACCATACCCACTGGAATCTCCCATCTGAACCTGACATCGCGTCTCTTAAGCTCATGTGCTAGAAATGCAAATTCCTTTCGTTTCCTTAGGATTTTTGGAGGGATCTCTTTTAAAACCAAAACTTCTTGGTCAGCAATCACAAGCTTTATATTGTAAGAAACTTGAATAACTTCATTCCTGATTGCTCTCTTTGTAAAGTAAACAACCACATCTCTAGGTAATTTCCTTTGTCTCGCAATCCAGGAGTTAACACGGAAAATTTTGTCTATATCTTCTGCAATTTCTTCAGCTGGCCTTCCCAGCACGTCTTCGAGAGCAACAGAAACCAATTTTTTCAAATCTTCCTTTAAATTCTCCTTAAGGCCCCTTATCCTCACAGCAAACTCCATTTCATGATATTGTACCAATGTCAAGTCATAATCAATTTTATCCACCACATTCTCAGTCTCTAGTATCTTTGCATCCAATTTAGTATTATTTTGAGTGAGATCCTCCACTCTTTCGTCAAGGCGTTCAATACATATCGCCATGCCTTGAAATGCAAGCAAGATGTCCTCCCTCATTACTGTAAATTTTTCTGTCAGCTTCTCATCCATCTTCTCATCTATCATCTCAGCCAAATGCTGTGAATGTTTTTCCAAAGCATCTTCCAAAACTTTAAGTGTTAAGACAGGCGAAGGTAGAGGTGCAGGAGGTGCTAACACTTGCGCTGAAGAATGCGGCAGGGGGGAAGCCCCCGCAGTTTTAGGAAGTTTAGAAGAAGATTTAGCCGCCATTTTTTCCCCCTTTTGCAACTACGCACTTTCACTTTCTAAGTCTTCAATGTAGATTGAGCCAAAGTTCAAAAGTTCACTTACTCCTTGTTCTCTTGCATCGCTCTGCCTGCTTCCATTAACTTCCAAAGTCCATTCTTGTAGGCAGGGATGGTTGCGTTCGCCTTGTTCTGCTCCAGGAAAACGGAGCAGACGCGCTGCGCGCCCCGGAGAAATCCAAGCTTCGGGGGGGCTCAATCTTCCAGCCGCCAGAGCTTTAAGCCCTGACGGCCCCAGAGAGCCCTTCCCCTACTTGGAAACTCACCCCCTCCTCTTCTCCCGAGGAGGGGGCTTTCGAACCGCCGAAACAGCTGATCGGCGCTGTTTTCGGCGGTTCTACAAAGCCGCGAAGCTGACAAGCTAAAAGCAGCTGTCGGCGGCGGCGCCTTGCCACCCGGAAGTCCCTGGGCTTTGTGTTCTTAAGGAGTGTTTGGCAATTTCTATTTGGCTGATGGCTGATGTCTCCTGTTAGCTTCTATTGCTCTGCTATTGTTAGCTGTAAGTTTTGCCGCAAGGGATTTTGAAGTATTTTTCTCCCGAATGGATTTTTCCTGTAGCATTCCTTTACTTATGAATGGAGCCATTTGGGGAGGCTGCCTTAGCCAGCAGCCAGTACTTAGTACATTTTTTTTTTCTTAAGTGTGGGCTGCCGGCTCCTTAACTTTCCTTTCTAGCCAGTATCTAATTCTTAAAGGGGAATGCGCCTTTTTAAGCCTCAGCAGCTTGTCTTTTCTGTCTCCGGAGGCTGTTCCTTGTTTGATGAATATCTATGGAAGAGAGAAAATATGAGGGTGGTGGTTCAAATTCTTCCTTCAGAAGGAGATGGGAATGAGACAGAGGGAGGCAGGGAAGGAGACAGGGAGAGAAGGAAGTCCTGCCTTAGCACTTGGCTACCAGCAGCCCTGCCACTGATTTTGCTGTTCAAAAGTTTGCAAAAGGGGATCACATGACCCTGGGTCACTGTGACCATCATAAATATGAATCAGTTGCCAAGTATCCAAATATAAATCACATGACCTTGGGCACGCTGCAATGGTCATAAGTGTGAAAAATGGTCATAAGTCATTTCAGTGCAATTGCAACTTTGAACAGGTTTTTTTTCGTCATCAAGTTTTTGACACCTTGCTAGGTGGTACTTGATATTCTAAAAGTGGTACAATCGGTGAAAAGGTTGAAAAACCCTGCTCTATGGAGTTTGGGGCAACCTTCCTAAATATGAGGGCTGCTCACAAAGCTGTGGGTTGTTGTTGTTTTTTACTCTGTGGTAACTTCAGATGGTCACTGACTGAGGCAGTTGGTAATCAAGGACTACTTGTGTTAATAAATTCCAATGATTTCCTCAGCATTAATTTATTGATCACTAAATATGGAATTGAATGTCAGGCCATTACTTGAGCTCAGATGCTCAAATTCCCTTTAGTAAAAAAAAAGTATGTTTCATCATTTTACAGGCGTTTGCCTTTCATAAAGGACAGTAACAGATATTGCTGTGAACACTGTTGAATTATAGCCTTTGGAACACAACTTTACTTCTCTGTGTGGCAATCAATATCTCACAGAAGGCAGCCTCTGTCTATTACTTAAACTATCCATTTTCTCTTATATTTTGTTGTGAGATTTGAAGGATAGACATGCTCACTTTGTCAATGAGGCAGCCTGACAGAGATTTACAGGTACAATGTTGCAATTGGGGTGAGTTATTTATTTATTTTCATTTAGGTTCTCAGCCATAAATCTAAATTTTGCAAGGATGTGAGCAGCCAGGAAGACTATAAAAAGTGCCAGTGGTAAGAAACAGTAATGGCATGGCTTTTTACCTTTGCCCCCAGCAAGAAGCCAAATCAAATAATTTTACTGATCTAAAATGCTAAGCTCTTTGTATCTACTGGAGGGCGATAGTTGTAGTCTCTAACAATTATGATCAATTGTAGAGAGGTGGAGCACTTTGGAAATGATTCAGAAGAATATTTCAAATGTGTTGGAGTAGGAATGTAGCACCTCTTTAGGATTTTTTTAAAGAAGCTATGTACCTTTCCAGAATCACATGATATATCTGCCAGGATGGATAAAAATCATGATACTTTATATATTTGTATAGTTTACTGATGCACCTTACATGTTTTAAACCACCTTTTTGGAAGTGAATCCAAACCTCTGCCCAAGCTCCACATTAATTCTCTTAGCTCCATTTTCCACTCTGGCAAATCTGAGTCTCCAATGACAGCATCTCTAATTATCCTATTTACTAATATTTACTGATATTAATGTATTTACATGCATATCCTTATAAGGAAACGATGAGCCTATTTGAGCTGGAGAAATTCCACATACCCTGTTAAATGGTTTTAATATTTTTCAATATATTTTTTTTTCCAGAATCCAAAGCACAAAGCTTTGTTGTTGCTATAAAAGTATCTTTCAGGAAGTAAAATGGTAGTTTGCTTGCGTCCATGCATGAAAGAGAAAAAAGAGAATTCAGACAGTTTTTTTTTTTTTAGTATGAGGATATCTATGTGCAATAATATTTCTACTTCTATTAAATGTTGCTAGATATTTCACAAAAGATATAAAAGTGTATTAAGGCTTTCTACATTTTACTTTCTACAGTTTACAAATTTTATGAATTATATCAAATTATGTCCATTTTCAGGAATTATGGTAGAAAAGAAAAGTAGTAAGATGTATGATTTTTGGTGAGAGATATATAAGATCAGCCTTTTATTTTCCATGGTTCTCCATCTGAAATGGCTTTCTTCTGTGTCACTGTTAACAAGTGTCATTATGGCATTCAGACTTACCTTCTACATTCAAAGGAAAGAAGAACCAATAGAGAAGTCCCAAACCTCATGAATATTCAATTCCAGATATACACCAAGAGGAAGGAAGGATTAATCAATGGTTCTGAGAAACCATTGACAGGAATATCTGCTCACTCAATTCACATAAACACATTACTAATAATGTGCTAGTAATCAAGCTATGAAATAGAATAAAAAGTTTTCTAGAAAAGCAAAATGGCTGCTGAACTCTTTATGAGATCACTGATTAGGGTGATCTTTTTTATTTTATTTTTTTGAAAATTTTATTAAATATACATTTAAAAACAAAAGTGGACATGATTCAACTTCCCTAGCTACAACACTACTATTAGTATTATCTTATATTACAGAAAGAAATAACGAAAACCTAAAATACAATCTATAACAGGACAGAGTATAAAAAACTGTACATGTAAGATCTGTCGGTTTTTTTTAGTAAACTGTCATTCAGTCTTCAGCGTTATATTTACGTATTTCAGTTATGTCCATTATATAGATGCTAATAAAAAATCCTTACATTATCAACCAATCAAACAATGTTCATCTCAGCGATCCTCCTTAACTCTAACCAATTGTACAAATTTTGCCAAATTTCATAATACTCCGTTTCGTTCTTATTTTTGATCTCTAGGGTTAACCTGTCCATTTCAGCGCAGGACAAAATTTTATCTATTATTTCTTCTTCAGTGGTGTTTCCTTTCTTTTCCATTTTTGGGCATATGCCAGTCTTGTTACAGTTAAGATATGTACTAATAAGTAGAGAGATGCTTTACTGAAATTATCATTAATCCTGATTAGGGTGATCTTAATCACATTCAGCCTTTTCAACATTTGGCAGGTTATAATGATAGAATCACTACAATCTGATTTTGGATTGTAGGATACCTGAGTGAGGGATCTTTGTTTACCTTATTCTAATGTTGAAAATAGTGCTGAAAGAAAAATCTTCAGGTCCAGTCCAAGATGGAAATAAACTGAAATGAAAGCTGCTTAGCAAAGAAGTTTCAGTTTATTGAGTTGTCAGAAACCAGTGACAGCAGCATGTTTCTGGGGTGGCTGACAAAATGGAGCTGGGAGTAGTGGGTTTTTATACTTTCTTGGGCTTTTGTGTTTGGAGTTGTTTCTGTTCTGGTGCCATTGTATTTGAGGCTTTTCCTGTTCCTGTGCAATGAGCTTTGACCTGGGATCAGTGTGCCCTTTTAGTATTCTAATGGTGGTGGGTTAATCCTATTATGTCCTAAAGGTCATGTCTTTAGATTTTGGGTGGTGGATGTAGATTTTTAGAGGTCTTTGTCTTTCTGATCCCATCAGCTCTAAGTCTTCCTGAAGAGGATTATCAAATTTGCATTTCTACAGAGCTGGTTTCTGCTTGGGGCAGGGAGAGGGGTTTGGTTTCTGGGGACTGGTTTCTGACTAAGATTTTCTATTATTCCTTTGGGGAAATATAATATTCTGCCTTTTTTAAGATCCCCAAAAATATTTCCTTCTCTGGGGGGCGGGGTGCTGACTTCCTACAATAGTATAAAAAAGACTAAATAGCAAGGGGAAGCGAATTTAAAAAGAACAAGCTAGTTAAACTAAACAAGCTACTTAAACTTTTTTAAAGGGCATTTTAAGTCCCTTTGGTGGACTTGGTTAAGGTATCAGGCTAGAAACCCAGACACAGTGAATTTTAGTCCCACCTTCAGCACAAATACACCTTTATGAGCTTAGGCCAGTCACTCTCTCTCAACCCTAGGAACAATGACAAACCATATCTAAAATCCTCAAAGAAAATTTCAGGGACTTGTCTGGGCAAGTACAAAGAATCAGCACTTACTTAAAGGTATAAAGGAATAGTGAGAGATGCATTGAATTAAATTCTTGCTATGTTATTATACGTACATATCCTATATCAAAGAAATAAAACCAGATTTCAATGGCAAAAGTGAAATTCTCAATGGGATATATGATTTGCCTTTTCATATAGCTGCTTTATTTCTGTTTGTTATTATTTGTTCACCTTTTTGCCCACAAGACACAATGTTAGACAAGAGACAGAGATAAAATGCCCTAACAAATAAACATAGGGCATAAGCTAATTAGCTTACAGTAATATTAACTGCTCATTATTCATGGCCTGAAGCTAAGTCACAACCATTAAGCTAGAGAACTGAAGTTAACTCAGTGCAAAATTCATAATATCACATATTTGTCAAACTTATCACTATTTTTTTTTAAAAAAAAAATCAAATGAATTCAATTAGAGAAATATGAAAAGACTATTTTATTAGCAGGATCATTTGTCTTATGAGATGTAAAAAAGTGTTATATTTGCCTGTTTTTTACTTCTCAAATCTACAGCTCAATTGCAGTCTCTTTATCTTCCAGAGATAAAGATCTGTGAATGAACTGTCTTATGTTTTACAACAAATTAATAGTGCCTCAGCATAGCAAAAACAGGGAAGGCAATCCTGCATAGCCATCTTTTCTGTTGTACCAGTTTCTGTTGTATCTGCTGCTCTCACTACAGAAAATTGAATTATGATAATTTATTTAGTGACTATTCAAAGTTGTAACACCACTGAAGAAGTGACTTGCAACAGTCCTCACACTTATAATTGTTGTAGAATCTCCACAGTCATGTGATCAAAATTTGGGAGCTGGGCAACCAGGATGAAAAATCAATGGGGGAAGCTGGAATTGCTTAACGACTGTAGCAAAATGGTTGTAAAATCAGGCATAGCTTACTGAACAATCACACTACCTAACAATGAAAGTTCCAGTTCAGTCCCAATTGCTGTCATAGGTCAAAGACTATCCGTAGATCAATAAAATGTCATATTTCATTAAATCAACAGCTTGCAAATGTAATGGTTTTAACTCTGACAAGATGAGAAATACAGGATCCTACTACAATTGAATATAATTGACTTCAACCAAAATATAGGGAAGATGTGGCTATATGTTATATGCCACAGATTTAGAGTAGATGCTTTGTGATTGTAGCTACTATGCTAAGAGAGAAATGTGGATTCATCTTGCAATTCTAAAAAGTCAGAGCACTCAGCCTACCCTGACATCTGAATTTCCTACTACACAGAAACAGGAAGTATGATTCATGGGCAAGAATGTGTCCTGTTGCTTTATTACTGGAGGGTTACTTTTGTGAAGGTGAAAAGGGCTCTGCATTTAAATAAGGAACTTATATTAGTATGCCATTGTTATTCAAAATTCTAATCAGAAATGTAAAGGTCACACGTTTTTTGAGGACTTGCCTATGGCACCCAGCTGCAATTTTGGAAATTTCTTCTTGCAAGAAAAAAATCCCTTATGCATGTAGAATCAATATATTCATTCCATTTGGTGCTACAGTATTAACTCCAAAATGTCAGGAAAGGTTTCTCAGACACAGCTCTGGGCTTATTTGGTGCAAATATATCTCTTAAAAGAAAACCAGCAAAAGGTTGAAAGAACCTCAGTTTGCAACTATGCGAACAGGCTAGTTTTTATTTAGTAATTCATATTTCTTGGTGATAATATATATAAAACACTCCGAGGATCAAGTACTCCTATTGCCCTGTTATGGATAATGATATATCTAAGTAGTAGTAAACTATTCCTTGATACCATCATTCTTATTTTCAGGGAGAACGATGATTCCACATGTCCACATTTATTTTGAATGTCTCTATAGTTGTAATCTATCTGATGGATTTCAACTAAATCCAAGAGTTTCAATAGAGTTTGTGACATTTTTCAAAAGCTGAAGTGTTCACATATGCTAACATCAAATCTTAATTGTTCCCAACTGTTATTCTTTAATGTTAATGTCAAATATTCATAACATAATTGTTTATATGTGTTATGTATTATCCAATGATATTGGAACCAAATAACAAAAAAAGACAGTATATTGTATGATTTTCCAATATTTTAACAGTGCATACTTCTCAAAATTCATGTGCAAACCTGTGTCTAAATGGATAACTATAAGATCCAGAGATGGCCATGTTCTTTCCTTAACCAATCTGGATTGGAGGCAGCTTAACATTTTAGATTATACATCTATCCATTTCATTCATTCATTCATTCATTCATTCATTCATTCATTCATTCATTCATTCATTCATTCAGAAGCTGCCTGATTTCACATAAGTCTGAGTAATTTACAATTAAAATTGAATCATAAACCAAGAAAAAAAAGAATCATGAACATTAAGGAAAGGTACAATGTTACAAAAACATCCAACAGAAATTTGATATCTACTCTAGCCCATGTCTTCAGATACTTTTGGAATACCATAAGGGAGAGGAAATAAAAGAAGATTTATGGGAAAATAAAAGCTAGTGAATCCTACTGGTAGTAAAGTGGTACCATAAGCATCATAAAAAGGATGTTTCATGCTAATGAACCATCTTTTCCAAAATACCAGAAAGACCTGTTTAGAGGTCCAACATCATAAGCAATGATGGAACAGTTTGCTGTAGTAAGAATAAACACAGAAGCCTTTCTATCGCTTGTTAAAAAAATTAATCCAAAATGTTATGAACCTTTCCTGGCTGTGCAGAACTTGTTTAATTGCCCTCTAAATTCCATAACTTAAGTATAGCCCCTTGAAATTAAAATGACATTTATGGTAAATGGGTGTACCTCTTTTTCTAATCAATATCTCATATATTTGAAAGGGGAAAAGCATACACATAACACTTGTTGAGAATATCTTAAAACAAATGCATTTTTTTCATGGGATTGTGCATCAGTTGCACAGAGCACAAGTCCAGGAAAAGCTACAACTGCTTTAAAATATTGCTGAAAGGTGCCCATGTACACTTATAAATACATTTTATTTTATTTTTTAATCTGAATCTTTGCTTAACTTTTACAACATTATTAATAGGCTATCCATCAGCTTCCGTCAAAGTACAGTTTTGATCAAGTTAAAATCTTATAAGTGGTTTGATCATTGTTTATGTCTATTTTTCTCAGCACATATTTATAATGTATTGACATGGTTGGATGGGTGGATGGATGGATGGATGGATGGATGGATAGATGGATAGACTTATATATATATATAAAAGGTAAAGGTTCCCCTGCACATGCGTGCTAGTCGTTTCTAACTCTAGGGGCCAGTACTCATCTCCGTTTCAAAACCGAAGAGCCAGTGCTTGTCCAAGGACATCTCCATGGTCATGTGGCTGGCATGACTAGATGCCAAAGGCGCACAGAACACTGTTACCTTCCCACTGTAGTGGTCCCTGTTTTTCTACTTGCAATTTTACGTGCTTTCAAACTGCTAGGTTGGCAGAAGCTGGGACGAGTAACAGGTGCTCACTCTGTTATGTGGCACTCGGGATTTGACCCACCAAACTACCGACAATCTGATTGACAAGCTCAGCGTCCTAACCCACTGAAACACCACGTCCCATAGATAGATAGATAGATAGATAGATAGATAGATAGATAGATAGATAGATAGATAGATAGATAGATAGATATTGATATTGATATTGATATTGATATTGATATAGAAATATTGATATAGATATATTGATATTGATATATAATATGGCCAACAGATTTATATGCTGCCAATCTTAATGTGATATTTTTATAAGACTTTTGTATACTGTATTTATTTTTATTTTTTAGATTTTTTAGATTGCTTTTAAAGATTATGTTGTTATTTGACTCATACAAGCTTTTCCCAACCTGGTGCCTAGATATGTAGAGACTGTCAACAACTGCATTGCATGGTATGTTGAACACTATAATCCCAACACAACTGGAAGACATGCAGAAGGAAAAGACTGTTTCATGTAAACAATTGGGAAGAAAAGTCATGTTAAATATAGATATTAGTAATAAAGTATGAATGTGATGACTTTTGTATCCTCTCTTGTGGGCGTCTAATGTAAAGATTTTGATTTCCCACTAGAAAACATTAAAGATTTTTTAAAAAGTAACAATGTACCACCTAAATACATCCAGAGCTGATTCCAAAAATCTAGGTTACAGAGCATGTAGGGCATTATTTGGGAAGAAAGTTTTTAAATTGTACTGTATAGACTACTTTAGTTTATTAAAATTCATAGGATCATAGATGAAACACACTTTGTTGTTGTTGTTGTTAGCTGCGAAGTCGTGTCCGACCCATCGCGA
>JAKJMR010003694.1:0-12973 GCA_024449315.1 Daboia siamensis | reverse complement strand
AGGACTCACTGGAGAAGAGCCTAATGCTGGGAAAGATCGAGGGCAATCGAAGAAGGGGACAACAGAGAAGGAGGTGGCTGGATGGAATCACTGAAGCAGTAGGCGTGAGCTTAGATGGACTCCAGAAGATGGTAGAGGACAGGAAGGCCTGGAGGAATGTTGTCCATAGGGTCGCGATGGGTCGGACACGACTTCGCAGTTAACAACAACATACATATATATACATACATATATATATATATATATATATATATATATATATATATATATATATATATATATATATATATATATAATGTAATATTTTTTTGGGCTTTCTAACAAAGAATAAAGGGAGACAGATATGATCATTTCAAATTTATTTGTTCTCATCAGTCAGCCATACCCTTCTGTGTTGTTACATCTCGATTGGTTACAACACAAAAGATTAACGAGCACACTCAGCCAGCACCTCAGCCACACAGGATGTTGCAAATCAGCCGGCTAATCCCCTAATAATAACCCATCAACCAATCAAGATGTAACAACACAGCCAACCAATCCACCTACAGCAACAAAGCCAGCACCCCACACATCCCCACCAGTATTTATAGAGAGACGGCAGCTCCGATCAAGCTACACTTGCACAAGCAGGAAAACCGAAGACACCAGCCTGAAGATGATGAGTGGGACCTTGTCGAAACATCGCCAAGACACCCTCAATCCTACATAGGAAAAGACCCGAATACGCCAAGACCTACACACACACACACACACACACACACACACATACACACAGAAAATTAGAAATAACTTTTTATTTTTTTATAAAGAAACAATGTATCATGGCATCCAATGACTTGTCAGCATTCTTCATAAACAACGTTGCTCAGAACCGCACATGGTGCTCTTGGTGAGATCTGAAAACAATGGAATCGGGTGACACAATTTCCAACATCAAAAGATCCTTCTTACCTGGTAATGACTTGGACCACTTGACTACAGAGAGGAGCTGCCTCTCACATAGGTAATTGAGGCTGGTCAACAAAGCACTTGAAGTTTCTGGTTTTGTGTTATCATAGCCTGCGTAGATAACCTCTGGCTCAATGCTTTGTAAGACAGTGATCAGTGGAGGGATAAATTGAATGTCTTGACTTGGTGAAAAAGAAAGCCTCTGCACCAACGTTTGGCTTTCATTTGGAAGGGCTGCTGGCTGCTGAAGTGCGACAACATCTAAAGCTCTTAGCATTTTGACCTTATTAAACTTCTTAAACTTTCGACCTGCAATCCAAAGATACAAGGGTTAGCAGAAACATAAACACAAAGCAAATAAAATGTTGCGATCTATAGAATGCGCCATTTAGTTCAATAAGCAAGGTATTTACATCATCACAATGCACCTTAAAAGTGGACCAAATGCCCTAAGTTCTGGGTTAATAATAAACCAAGCCAGGATACCTCCTGTGTTTATCTCATAAATAGTTTGCTCCTTGTCTCAATCTATCTATGAAACCACAGCAATCTCCTTCTCTCCATTTGAAACTTACCTGGTGCAAATAGCAATGATTAGAAAAGGATGGTGCTGCAATCTTCATGAGATTCTGCAGGAACAGCATTGTGGATGAACTTGACTAATAATGGTTGCTTATCTCTTGAGCATTTAATATTCTGTTATTATCAATAGAACTAGGAAGGTTCAGTCTATCATTGGCCACTCCAAAGAGCATTTTGATTTTGCCTAGGCCAGAATTGTTGATGTCCGCTGTCATCAAGAGTTCCTCAACTGGCTATTACCGAGATTTTTGGAAATTAAAGACCAGACATCTGGCAAGCACCCCAACTGCAGAAGCTAATCTAGATTAATTCTGTTCACAGACTGAAAGCATAGAACAGCAACCAATAATCTTGGTTCAAAATACAAGGCCAACAGCCCTAGTCAACTTGAACAATCATGTCAGATGCTGCGAATTAAAACTCAGCAACATTTGAGGACCATGAGGTCTCAGCCCTTGGAGAAAATTTGTGCAGCTCCATCACACATGTAGTAAATACCCATAATTTTCTTTTATGGAAACGAAAATTACACATACGTTCCCCCCAAAAAGCAACAGATTTATGCATGAAACAGGTCTTACAACTCTGAAGCAATGAGGGAGGAAGAAATGAAGGAAGATGTTTTAGGAAATGGATGAGTTTACTCGCTGGCATAAGACAGCAACTAGGGAAAATATTAAAATATTAAGCAGTTGGAGTAGAAGACCCCACTGGTAGTATCAAAACTTCCCATTGAATGGGGAATATGATGAGCACTAGTTAAACTGTTGGGTACAAAATAACTGTTGGCCTTTACTTTAAGTTTACTTTGGTGGCCATTTATGTACTTTATCTGTGATGTTGGTTGTGCTTTTTAATGGCCATTAGCCATGGTGAGATCGGTGGCCATAGGAAGTGGAATTCAATGAAATGGAATGGAATTAAACAAATAACCAGATAGTTGTGATGAGACTTAGGTTAGATGGCTGGTCAGTCTCCACGCCTCTTGGTTAGCAGCAATGTGCAGTTAAGCTAGGACTCTGAATCTTTAAAGATTGCAATCTTAACAAATCTTCCAAATAATAAACTCCAAAGCAAAGAGTGGCATCTATTTCTGGAGAAATTGTGCTGGACTAGTCTAAAGTAAGAAAAAAAAAACCCCACAGTGATGTTAGATTCAAGTGGCACATGAAATAATGTAAAATAACTTGGAATAATGATCTATGGATATGTACCCATAAATATCTTTAACCTTATCAGAAGGGAGGGAGGCAAATCAGTTAACCCAGATACTCTTCTACATTTCATTCTGTCACTTAAGAGAGATCTTGATTTCTGGCTGACTTTTGAAACCAGACTAGGAGACCAAAGTTATGAATACTAATACCTTTATTACTACCAAAACCAAAGCTATGAATACTTTTAATATAAAGTTGCAGTAACAGAATGTGGCTAGTCTCCCTTTATCTTGGTGAGACCTAAGGAGGGTCATGACTGAGATACTTCCTCAAATTACATTTCTGCCCAGGACTCAGATTTCATTTATCTGCCTGTTACCTTGGTTGTGATTTTTCCTCCTGTTTTTTAATCATTAAAATTATTCCTTCTTCCCATTACACTAGCCCACCAAACAACCCTTTTAATTGCTAATGCTTAAATTCAGGCCGAGGCAACCAGTAGAAACACTCAAATAGTCCTGATTAATATCAACCAGCCAACCCTGAACTTCTTTTAGTGCTTCTCACTCTCTGGCTAACCAAGGTGGCATTTTGCCAGGTATTGCTGAACACACCTTACTATCAAGCTTTAAGGTGTGAATATACCAGTGAGTTCTGCTAGGAAAAACAATGGCCCCCAAAGCTCATTTTATTGTTGGATGGAAAAAGCTTTCTCTCTAAAGCTGATGAAAGCTCACTGCAGCTAAGCTATAAGGACAGATAGCAAACTCAGCTGCCATTTTGATGGCTCTAGAAAAATTTCAGGGCAGAAATCAAATTAATACCCACAACAAGAATGATTAAAAAGAAATATTAGCCCTTTCATATTACAGAGTTACTCTCTCAAACTTTCTTCTGAAACATGCAAGGTAGAAATATCCTCAGAAATGAGAGAGATGATATATAAAATAGAATAACAGATTTGGAAGGGACCTTGGAGGTCTTCTTGTCCAACCCCTGCTCAAACAGGAGACCCTATACCACTTCAGACAAATGGCTGTCCGATCTTTTCTTAAAAATCTCCAGTGATGGAACACCCACAACTTCTGGAGGCAAGCCATTCCACTGGTTGATAGTCCTCACTGTTAGAAAATTCTGAATTTGGTATATGTTGGTTTCTTTTAACAGTGATGGGAAAAAAATGGAGGAAGGAGATTTATAACAGTCTTCCAAAAGAATTCATTCTAGATTTATCCCTTCTCCTCTTCAGCCCTCCGCCCATTTCCATAAGGAAGAAAGGGAAGTGAAAATAAACTGCATCAGACAATTCATCCTAAACAAACTTCTACCACTAAATGTGCATAATCTTTCCAACAGGTGAAAAAATGTGTAGCAATTTGTTATTTCTTGACAGAATACCACGATTCTGCCTGCAAGGTCACTGTGCCCCTGTAGTTTTCTAAAGCAGAGTGCTTTGTGTTCACTCCAGAAGGAGTGTACTCAGGCTGAGAGAACAAAGCAGAGCGATATATTAAGATTTCAGTGTGGAATCTGAAGTAACATCTTGTTAAAAATCTGACTTGGGAAACTATGTCAGAGACGCCTCTTACATTTATATTTTTCCAGCAGACATATTTATCTACTAAAAGGTTAAATGCTTTAGATGGATATTTTATTGATAGAGCTCCTTTCTATGTCTCTATTTGCAGGAACTTTTTTTATTTTTATTCTTTTGCTAATTAGTATGATGTCCCAATCTCCAGTTGGAAAATTACCTTAAACAGCGGGGGAGGGGGTGGATGGGGTGGTGGACAATGATGGCCCTTTTATAACTTGTGGACTTCAACTCCCAGAATTCCTGAGCCAGCTGAGTCCACAAATCATTAAAGGGGCCATAGTTCACCACCTCTGTTCTACAGAGAGCCCTTCACTCAGTCCTTCACTCAACTTCCCCACAGTCAGGTGGTCAAAATTTGGGTGCTTGGCAACCAGCATATATTTACAACAGTTGCAGTGCCCTCGGATCATGTACCATTTGCAACCTTTCCTAGCTGGCTTTCGACAAGCAAAACCAATGGGGGAAGCCAGATTTGCTTAACAACTGTGTGACTCACTTAACAACTGCAATACTTGCATTACTTAAAACTGTCCTACCCCAACAGAAATTCTAGTTCCCAAATGTGGCCATAAATTTAAGTCAGTACTGAACTGGACACCTTTCACATGTCCTCAACTGCTGTATTCACCCCCCAAGCTAAGGAAGGGAGGGAAAAAATGGGTGCAAAAGGATAGGATCACAATTAGAGTACCTATTGATTAATTACAACTATTGTGCAGGAAAACTGCATAATCAGCTGGTTACATTATTTGAAAGGGACCTTGGAGATCTTCTAGTCCAATCTCCTGCTCGGGCAGGAAACCCTACACCATTTCCGACAAATGGTTGTTCAGACTCTTCTTTAAAACTTCCAGTATTGGAGACTTCCGGGTGGCAAGGCGCCGACGACGACAGCTGCTTTCAGGTTGTCAGCTTCGCGGCTTTGTAGAACCGCCGAAAACAGCGCCGATCAGCTGTTTCGGCGGTTCGGAAGCCCCCTCCTCGGGAGAAGAGGAGGGGGTGAGTATCCAAGTAGGGGAAGGGCTCTCTGGGGCCGCCAGGGCTTAAAGTTCTGGCGGCTGAAGGATTGAGCCCACCCGAAGCTTGGATTTCTCCGGGCTGCGCAGCGTTTCTGCTCCGTGACTTTTGGAGCAGAACAAGGCGAACGCAACCATCCCTGCTTACAAGAATGGATTTTGGAAGACAATGAAAGCAGGCAGAGCGATGCAAGAGAATAAGGAGTAAGTGAACTTTTGATCTTTGGCTCAATCCACATTGAAGATCCTGAAAGTGAAAGTGCGTAGTTGCAATAGTGGAAAAGATGGCGGCTAAATCTTCTAAACTTACTAAAAGTGCGGGGGCTTCCCCCCTGCCGCAATCTTCAGTGCAAGTTTTAGCACCTCCTGCACCCTCACCTTTGCCTGTTTTAACAGTTAAAGTTTTGCAAGATGCTCTGGAAAAGCACTCACAGCAATTAGCTGAGATGATAGATGAAAAGTTGGATGAGAAGCTGACAGAAAAATTAGCTGAAATTATGGATGAAAAGTTGGAGGAGAAGTTTACAGTAATAAGGGAGGACATTTTGCTTGCATTTCAAGGCATGGCGATATGTATTGAACGCTTGGACGAAAGAGTGGAGGACCTCACTCAAAATAATATTAAATTGGATGCAAAGATATTAGAGACTGAGACTGTGGTGGATAAAATTGATTATGATCTGACACTGGTACAATACCATGAAATGGAATTTGCTGTGAGAATTAGAGGTCTTAAGGAGAATCTCAAGGAAGATTTGAAAAAAATAGTTTCTGTTGCTCTGGAAGATGTGTTGGGAAGGCCAGCTGAAGGAATTGCAGAAGAAATAGATAAAATCTTCCGTGTTAATTCCTGGATTGCAAGACAAAGGAAATTACCCAGAAATGTGGTTGTCTATTTTACAAAGAGAGCAACCAGGAATGAAGTTATTCAAGTCTCTTACAATACTAAGCTTGTGATTGCAGAGCAAGAAGTCTTGGTTTTAAAAGAGATCCCTCCAAAAATTTTAAGGAAACGAAAGGAATTTGCATTTCTGGCACAGGAGCTTAAGCGACGTGATATCAAGTTTAGATGGGAGATCCCAGTGGGTATGGTGGTAATGTATGAAGACACAAGATACCGTCTTGCTACAGTGATGCAGGCACGTGATTTTTATAGCAATGTTTTAAAAGCAATCCCCATACCACTTTTGGAATCATCAAAGGAGGGAAAGTCTCAAGATGCCGAAGGAATACAGACAGATGAGAAAGCAGCAGGAGTGGATTAAATTTCAACAGTATCAGAAAAAGTAAGAGACCAGAGGATTACGCGTGCTGCTTCGAGATGAATCAGACGTGAGCAAGAGCAGGATCAGCAGAATGTTGTGGAACTTCCAAAGTGTACCTATAGCGAAGCTGTGGGAGGAGCGCGGCCTAAAAATGTGAAGGGGATTTTGGATGACACGCTCCAGAAGCTTCGGGTTGCCAGAAATGGTGACTAAGTTTTTAACTTGGAATGTCAATGGATTAAATTCACCACAGAAGAGAAAGAAGATCTTTCAATATTTAAAGCAATTTAAGACTGATGTTATTTGCTTACAAGAAACACATATTAGAGTTATGGACCAAAAGTATTTATTAAATTCAAGATTAGGCACACAATTTATTGCTTCTGCAACAAATAAGAAAAATGGAGTGGTTATTTATGTTAAGAATACAATTACAGCAGAGTTAATCGAAGCAGATCAACAAGGAAGATATGTTATTGTGGACTTGTTAATAGATGGCAAGAAAACTCTTTTGGTTGGACTATATGCTCCTAATCAACAGCAAGCTGATTTTTATAGTTTATTACACAGCAAGATTACCCAATTGGATTACAAATCTTTTATTTTTATGGGAGACTGGAATGGTGTTTTGAATGTACAAATGGATAAGAGTGGATCTTATAGAAGTACCCCAAGTCATGCTAAATTGCCTAAGTCTTTTTTTGAGATGATGGATGATATGGAACTACGTGATGTTTGGAGGGAGAGGAACTCACAAGAAAGGGATTATACTTTTTTTTCTGATAGACATCAATCTTTTTCTAGAATTGATTTTATATTATTGACTAATGATCTTTTTTTTAGAACTAAGAAGATAAAGATTTGTTCAAGGATTATGTCTGATCACAGTCCAGTTTTGTTAGAGATTGGAAAAGACATTAGAGAAAGACGTTCCTGGCGTTTAAATGAGAATCTGTTTAGAAATCAGAAAAAGAGGAAGAGTGTAAAAAACAGACAAATGAAAAATAATGTGAGACATATAGTTGATTTGTTGGAATTTCTGGAAAGGAATAACCAGATCCCTGCAGCATTGATTTTTTTGGATGCTGAAAAAGCCTTTGATCAATTGGATTGGAAATTTTTGTTGAAAGTATTAGACAAAATGAATTTTGGGGATGAATTTCTACAACCAATTAGGGCATTATATCAAAAGCAAACAGCTCGAATAATTGTTAATAATAGTTTGACTGAAATGTGTAATATTGAAAAGGGTACGAGGCAGGGTTGCCCGTTATCACCTTTATTATTTGTCTTAACGTTGGAGATATTACTGATTAAAATACGGAATTCGGAAACAATTAAGGGAATTCAAATAAGAGATCAGGATTATAGATTGAGGGCATTTGCGGATGATCTGGTTATTACGTTGACATACCCAGAAAATTCTGTTATGGAACTGATGGAGTTAATATCGCAATATGGGAAAGTTTCTGGATTTAAGGTTAATATACAAAAAACTAAAATGTTATCTAAAAATATGACAGTATTACAAAAGGTAGCTTTAGAAAGGCTAATTGGATTTGAAATTGTTGAAAGGGTTAAATATTTGGGGGTATACTTAACACCCTCAAATGTAAAATTATATAAAAATAATTATGAAAAATTATGGAGCAAAGTGCAGAAAGAATTGGATAGTTGGAAAAAATTACAATTATCATTATTGGGAAGAATTGCAGCAATAAAAATGAATGTTCTGCCAAAATTTTTATTTTTGTTTCAAATGATACCCATTCTCAAAAAGGATTCAAATTTGGAAGAATGGCAGAAGGGTATTAATAAATTTGTTTGGGCAGGGAAAAAGCCACGGGTTAAATTTAAAATTATGCAGGATACGCGTGAAAGAGGTGGTCTAAAAATGCCCAATCTTAAATTATATTATGAAGCTGCTGCATTATCAGCTATAAGTGATTGGATTAATTTGACACAGGTGAGACTATTAAATCTTGAAGGGCATGATTTGTTATTTGGTTGGCATGCATATTTATTGTATGATAAGAAGGTAGAGAATGTGTTTAAAATGCATATTTTGAGGTATCCTTTGTTGCGAGTTTGGAAAAAGCATAGACAAAAGTTAAATTACAAGATACCTTTATGGGCAATACCCAAACACGCAATAGAGAATATAAATGTTGGATTCAAACATGATGTGATTACATATAAGGAAATTTTGCGTTTGGAGAGGAATGTATGGTGTTTGAAGTCATATAATCTTTTACGAGAAAAAAAGATTGTTCCAACTTGGTTTCAATACGGGCAATTACAAGCCAGGTGGAAAGAGGACCAAAAAATTGGTTTTTTAATGGATGACGAAAATTTGGTAAAGCAAATTAGAAATCAGGGACCAGCACATATCAAACGGATATATCTTGCATTGATAGAGATTGACTCAGAAACAGAAATTGTTAAGGATTGTATGATAAAATGGGCACAGAATATACAGGAAGTCATCACAATGGATACTTGGGAAAAGATCTGGGTGAGAAATGTGAAATTTACGCAAGCTCAAAATTTAAGAGAGAATTTTTATAAAATGTTTTATAGATGGCATTTAGATCCTAAAAAGTTAGCAAGTATGTATCCGAATTATCAGCCTAAATGTTGGAGATGTGGCGGTGAAGATGCAACGTACTTTCATATATGGTGGACTTGTAAAAAGATCAAAGCATTTTGGATTAAAATTTGGTGGAATATGCAGAAGATATTCAAGAAAAGGATAAAGTTTTGTCCGCAATTGTTTTTACTGGGTATTATTACTGATACCACTGTGCTGGACATTAATCTGATGTTGAACTTAATTACGGCAGCGAGACTTTTAATAGGCCAATATTGGAAGAAGGAAGAACTGCCAACTATAGAGGAATGGACTTTAAAAGTTTCTAACCTGGCGGAAATGGCGAAGATTTCAGCATATTTGAAAGACCATTCGCAACAACGATATATTGCGGAGTGGAAGAAATGGATTGATTACATCCAGAATAAATATGGGACTAAAAAGTTTCATCTAGCATTTGAATAAGTATATTGCTTGTAGTCAAATTATAAGAGCTAAAGTGCGAGAGATTTAATAGTTTATTGTTATTAGTATATGGGAGTTTTTGATTGTTTACTTTATTTTTATACCTTGTATCTAGCTCTGGGAAGTCGGGGAGGGGGGAGGGGGGAGGGGGGAAGGGGAGGGTGAGAGGGTGGGATAGGGTTGGGAAGGGAGGGAAGGGTTGGGGGATGGGATGTAATAAATA
Organism: Daboia siamensis; assembly: GCA_024449315.1. Taxonomy (NCBI): domain Eukaryota; kingdom Metazoa; phylum Chordata; class Lepidosauria; order Squamata; family Viperidae; genus Daboia; species Daboia siamensis. The sequence continues at coordinate 3,127 of JAKJMR010003694.1, read as the reverse complement.
AAATGTATTGAAAAACTTTTCAATAAAAAAAAAAAAAAAAAAACCTCCAGTATTGGAGCACCACAACTTCTGGAGGAAAGTCATTCCACTGATTAATTGTTCTCTGAGGAAATTTCTCCTTAGTTGCTTCTCTCCTTGATCAGTTTCCATCCATTGCTTCTTGTCCTGCCTTCAGGTGAATTGGAGAATAGGTTGACCCCTCTTCTTTGTAGCAGCCCTTTAGATATTGGAACCCTGTTATCATGTCAACCTAGTCCTTCTTTTCATTAAGCTAAATGTTAAATAGCGGGTTCTCTGGCGCAGGAATGAAGACGCTGAACTGAGTACAGGGTAACTCACTGTTTATTTCTTGCTGGAATTGTACTGGGGAAATGCCTGCAACTAACCGCAATATATAGTCTAGCTCCTAGGTGGCAGCCAATAGGTTTGAATCAACCATTGCCACCTGGAGATAGCCAATTGCAGCACAGGAGGCTTAAAGTCTGGGTTGCTGGAGAGCCGTTAGCTGCTCCAGCAACCCACATGGTATTTCACAAAAGCCCACTACATAACACTAAACATACCCAATTGTTGCATTCTTTATATATTTTACCCTCCAGTCCCCTAATCATCTTTGTTGCTCTTCTCTGTACTATTTCTAGAGTCTAGAATCTCCCTGAGTGAGCTGAAGTTCATTAGATCTTTAGGGAATTTTCCAAGTTTCACAGTATCTGTACAACTGAGTTACAGTTCATTCCACAGGAAATATCTTCAAAAATAACCCTCTGAGCCTAATTTTTGCTGCATTACTCATACACAGATCCTATCCTTGGATTCTTTCCTTTTATTTGTAAGTAAGAAGGTCACCCTTTACCTAAATTTTAGAGCGTACACAGAATTGCTTGTTCACTGAGAGAAGTAAACATATTCTTGTAACAGGAAAGTACACATAATGGAAGTCCCATATTTAACCGGCCATACAAGAGACTTTTCAAGAGTTTATGATTCTCCTTATGTTTTGCAGGGCACAGGCTGATAGAATTCTGTCAAGAGAATACGATGGTGATAGCAAACACTCTTTTCCAACAACCCAAGAGACGGCTCTACACATGGACATCACCAGATGGTCAACACAGAAATCAGATTGACTATGTGCTCTGCAGCCAAAGATGGAGAAGCTCTATACAGTCAGTAAAAACAAGACCAGGAGCTGACTGTGGCTCAGACCATGAGCTTCTCCTTGCAAAGTTTAGGCTTAAACTGAAGAAAGTAGGGAAAAGCACTAGGCCGCTCAGGTATGAATTAAATCATATCCCTGTTGAATATACAGTAGAGGTGACAAATAGATTTAAGGAATTAGATCTGATAGACAGAGTGCCTGAAGATCTATGGACAGAGGTTCGCGACATTGTACAAGAGGTAGCAACCAAAACCATCCCAAAGAAAAAGAAATGCAAGAAAGCAAAATGGCTGTCTGAGGAAGCTTTGCAAATAGCTGAGGAAAGGAGGGAAGCGAAAGGCAAGGGAGAAAAAGAAAGATACGCCCAATTGAATGCAGAATTCCAGAGAATAGCTAGAAGAGATAAGAATGCCTTCTTAAATGAACAGTGCAAAGAAATAGAAGAAAACAATAGAATAGGGAGGACCAGAGATCTTTTCAAGAAAATTAGAGAAATGAAGGGAACGTTTCATGCAAAACTGGGCATGATAAAGGACCAAAATGGCAGGGACCTAACAGAGGCAGAAGAGATCAAGAAGAGGTGGCAAAATTACACAGAAGATCTATACAAGAATGAGCTTAACGTCCCTGATAATCACAGTGAGGTGGTCACTGACCTCGAGCCAGACATCCTAGAATGTGAAGTGAAGTGGGCCTTAGAAAAACTGAGCAACAACAAAGCTAGTGGAGGTGACAGTATCCCAGCCGAGCTATTCAAAATCTTAAAAGACAATGCAGTAAAAGTGCTACACTCAATTTGCCAGCAAATTTGGAAAACTCAACAGTGGCCACAGGATTGGAAAAGATCAGTTTACATTCCAATTCCAAAGAAAGGCAGTGCCAAAGAATGTTCAAACTATCGCACCATTGCACTCATTTCTCATGCTAGTAAAGTCATGCTTAAAATCCTACAAGCTAGACTTCAGCAGTATGTGGATCGAGAACTACCAGAAGTACAGGCAGGATTTCGAAGAGGCAGAGGAACTAGAGATCAAATTGCCAACATACGCTGGATCATGGAGAAAGCTAGGGAGTTCCAGAAAAACATCTACTTCTGCTTCATTGACTATGCTAAAGCCTTTGATTGTGTGGATCATAACAAACTGTGGCAAGTTCTTAAAGAGATGGGAGTACCAGACCATCTTATTTGCCTCTTGAGTAACCTATATGCGGGTCAAGAAGCAACAGTGAGAACTGGACATGGAACCACTGATTGGTTCAAAATTGGGAAAGGAGTCCGGCAAGGCTGTATACTGTCGCCCTGCCTATTTAACTTATATGCAGAGCACATCATGAGAAAGGCTGGGCTAGATGAATCAAAAGCAGGAATTAAGATTGCCGGAAGAAATATCAACAACCTTAGATACGCAGATGATACCACTCTAATGGCAGAAAGTGAAGAAGAACTAAAGAGCCTCTTGTTGCAGGTGAAGAAGGAGAGTGCAAAACTTGGGTTGAAACTTAACATTAAGAAAACCAAGATCATGGCATCTGGCCCTCTCAATTCCTGGCAAATAGATGGGGAAGAAATGGAGGTAGTGACAGATTTTATTTTCCTGGGCTCCAAGATCACTGCAGATGGGGACTGTAGCCAAGAAATTAAAAGACGCTTGCTCCTCGGGAGGAAAGCCATGGCAAATCTAGACAGCACACTAAAAAGCAGAGACATCACCCTGTCAACAAAAGTGCGTATAGTCAAGGCTATGGTCTTCCCAGTTGCAATGTATGGCAGTGAAAGTTGGACCATAAAAAAGGCTGAGCGCCAAAGAATTGAGGCCTTTGAACTCTGGTGCTGGAGAAGACTCCTGCGAGTCCCTTGGACTGCAAGGCGATCAAACCGGTCAGTCCTAGAGGAGATCAATCCTGACTGCTGTTTAGAAGGCCAGATCCTGAAGCTAAAACTCAAATACTTTGGCCACCTAATGAGAA
>JAKJMR010003693.1:0-13316 GCA_024449315.1 Daboia siamensis | reverse complement strand
CCTGAATTTCTAGTTCACCCTGCTTACTGTTCATACTCTGTGCATTATCCCACTAAAATCTACTCATAAGCTAAATGGAACTTTTTGGTCCCATATTTGTTCTGAATATAATCTATCCATCTCCTCCAAACTGAAATATATCTTTCCTGTGAATGAACTTTCAAGTAAGCAGAAATCTTAGACATTTCTGCAAGATTTGAAACTTTAAACACCCATTCTTATATAGTAGGCAATCTATCCTTCTTCCAATATTGTCCCACCAGTAACCATACTGCTGTTATCAAATTCAACATCAAATTGGTTTCTTTAACATCACAATCTACAACAATACCTAATAAAAACAATTGCGGAGAAAACTTTATCTTTCTCTTAAAAATCTTTTGAATGTTCCACCAAATTTTGATCCAAAAAGCTTTTATATTTCTACTAGTCCACCACATATGAAAATAGGTGGCTTCTAAACTACCACATCTCCAACATTTAGACTGTACATTAGGATACATGTTAGACAACTTCTTGGGATCCAGATGCCATCTATAAAACATTTTATAAAAATTTTCTCTTAAGTTTTGAGCCTGAGTAAACTTAACATTTCTGACCCAAATTATCTCCCAAGTGTCCAACGAAATTGGTTCCTGAATATTTTGTGCCCACTTTATCATACAATCTTTAACTAGTTCCGTTTCTGAATCCAATTCAATTAAAGCATTATATATCCTCTTTATATGTGCACAATTTAAATCTCTAATTTGTTTTACTAAATTTTGATCTGTAATTGTGATGCCAACCTTTTGTTCAAACTTCCACCTAGCTTTCAATTGGGTATATTGAAACCAAGAGTAACTTATGTTTTCTTGTCTTAACTCATCTAATGATTTAAGTTGCCAATCATTCCCTTGCAATCTAAGTAGTTCCTTGTAAGAAACCATATCCAAACTCACTCCCATAGATACGCCCTCTATCGCGTGTCCAGGAATTCCCCAAATCGGTATTTTATAATTTAACTTATAATAATACTTTTTCCAGACACGCAATAACGCGCTTCTAAGAATATGGGATTTAAAAGCCCTGCCCTGACTTAAGGCGCCAAATTTGAAATTGTATTATGATGCGGTTGCCTTGACGTGGGTTAGTGATTGGCTTAATTTAACTAATAAGAGAATACTCCATCTTGAGGGATGGGATTTGGTATATGGATGGCATGCATATCTGCTTTACAGGACAGTGGACAGAGATCCAGCAGATACAGCATCGGACTTTCCTTTCACCACCAGACATATCCACAGCTGAGCATCCTTTCGGCTTTGGCCCAGTCGCTTCATTCTTTCTGGCGCTACTAATACTAGCCCTCTGCTCTTCCCCAGCAGCATATTGGACGCCTTCCGACCTGAGGGGCTCATCTTCCAGCGTCATATCGTTTTGCCTTTTGGTACTGTTTTCATGGCAAAGATACTGGAGTGGGTTGCCATTTCCTTCTCCAGTGGATCACGTTTTGTCAGAACTCTCGGCTATGACCTGTCCATCTTGGGTGGCCCTGCACAGCATAGCTCATAGCTTCACTGAATTATGCAAGCCCCTTCGCCATGACAAGGCAGTAATAATAATAATTTTATTTGTATACCGCCCTTCTCCCGTAGGACTCAGGGCGGTGAACAGGGCAATACATGTTAAAAGACAAGAATACCAAAATTAAAAGAGATTAAACAAGATGCCCAAAAACTATGCCCATAAAAAGCAATAAAACCCAAACCCATCACCCCTCAGGCCAGGCCGGCTTGTTCGAACAGGTAGGTCTTTAGATCGCGCCGGAAGGAGTGAAGGTCGGGCACCATCCGGAGCTCAACCGGAAGATGGTTCCATAAATCCGGCACGCCCACAGAGAACGCCCTCCCCCTGGGGGCCACCAGTCGACATTCTTTGACCGGTGGCACCCTGAGGAGGCCCTCTCTGTGGGAGCGCACTGGGCGGAGGGAGGTTGATGCCGGCTGCAGGTGCTCCCTGAGGTATTCCGGACCCATGCCATGAAGGGCTTTGTAAGTCATTACCAGCACCTTGAATCTCACCCGGAAGACAACTGGGAGCCAATGCAACTCGCGGAGCAGGGGTGTAACATGGGAGTATCGGGAAACTCCCAACACAACTCTCGCGGCTGCATTCTGTACCAGTTGGAGCCTCCAAGTGGTCCTCAAGGGCAGCCCCATGTAGAGAGCGTTGTAGTAGTCTAAACGAGAGGTCACGAGCGCATGAGTGACCGTACGCAAGGCATCCCAGTCTAGATAGGGCCGCAACTGGCGCACCAGGCGAACCTGGGCGAAGGCCCCCCTAGTCACATTTACTATATGGTCTTCTAAAGAAAGCTGTGAATCTAGGAGGACTCCTAAGTTGCGAGCCCTATCTATGGGGGGTAATAACTCATCCCCCATAGAAAGAGATGGAATATTCTGAATATCCCGAGATGCCGGTACGCACAGGCACTCAGTCTTGTCAGGGTTGAGTTGAAGCCTGTTCCTCCCCATCCAGACCCGAACTGCCTCCGGGCAATGGGACATCACGTCGAGGGCATCACTGGGGTGGTTTGGGGTCGAAATGAAAAGCTGGATATCATCAGCATATTGATGATATCCAACTCCAAAACCACGAATGATCTCACCCAGCGGCTTCATATAGATGTTGAACAGGAGAGGTGAGAGGACCGACCCCTGAGGAACTCCACAAGCGAGAGGCCTCGAGGTCGACCTTTGTCCCCCTGCCAACACCAACTGTGAGCGTCCCAGCAGATAGGAGGAGAACCACTGAAGAACCGTGCCTCCCACTCCCAATCCCCTGAGATGCCGCAGCATGGTCAATGGTATCGAAAGCCGGTGAGAGGTCTAATAGGACTAGGACAGAGGAATATCCCCTGTCCCGGGCCCTCCAGAGATCATTCACCAGAGCGACCAGTGCCGTTTCCGTGCTGTACCCAGGCCTGAAGCCCGATTGGTACGGATCTAGATAATCCGCTTCATCCAGAACCAGAGGGAGCTGATGCACCACCACGCTCTCAACAACCTTTGCAAGAAAGCGAAGGTTGGAGACCGGACGAAAGTTATTTAACACAGCTGGGTACAAGGCAGGCTTCTTGAGGAGGGGTCTCACCACCGCCTCCTTCAAGATGGCGGGGAAACTACCCCCACTCAAAGATGCAGATATAACCGCCTGGAACCAGCCTCGTGTCCCCTCCCGGGCCGCATAAACCAGCCAGGATGGGCACGGGTCCAATAAACATGTGGTGGAGCTCAGCCTCCCCATAATCCTGTCCACTTCCTCCGGAGTCACAGGATCGAACTCCTCCCAGATAACATTGACAAACCACCCGTGTCCTGATCGTCAGTCTCTGCCCAGTCAGAGTCGAAACCAGTCCGAATCCAAGCAATTTTGTCTGACAGATGTTGACTAAACTCCTTGGCACGTCCCTGCAAGGGTTCCTCCCTCACCTCCTCATTAAGGAGGGAGCGGGTCACCCTTAACAGGGTGGCCGGGCGATTATCTGCAGATGCAATAAGGGTAGCGAAGTGATTAGACCTCGCCACCCTTATCGCCATGAGATAAGACCTAATATAGGTTCTTAGTCACAATCGGTCGGATTCAGATCTGCTGGATCTCCAACAGCTCTCTAGGCCCTGTCTCCGACGCTTCATCTCCCGGAGCTCCACGGAAAACCATGGAGCCCGCTGGGATCTACACCGGGTCAGGGGCCGCAAGGGTACAACTCGGTCCAGAGCCTCAGTGGCTGCCCTTTCCCAGGCTTCCACTAAGGTATCCGCCAAGCTGTGACCAGAGGAGGCAGCTGGGGACCCCAGCGCTACCTGGAACCTCTCAGGGTCCATTAAGCGGCTGGGGAGGAACCATTTAGTTGGTTCAACACACCCACGGTGAGGAGCGGCAAAACAGAAGACCAGCCGCAGGAGATGATGATCGGTCCATGACAGGGGCATAACAATTGGAGAGCTAGATAGTGAAAAGAGAGAAAAGTAGAACCATCTTCACTACACTGAAAGGCATCAGCTGCTGCAAATGTACCTTCCAAGTAACTTGGATTGTACTTTAAAGAAACAATCTATTGGGATCCTAATATTTTAAAAAATGCATTTTCTCTGTGCTCAAAATTCAAAAATTGTATATAATAAAGCCCTTTTTGGAAGGAAATTTTGGTATGATTATGGTATATTCTGGGGTTATAAAGAAATACTATTTTCATTCTTTATGCTTATTCTATTGTACTTCTTTTTCTAAATTCTGTTTTTACATACAGTCTTGTTAATGTTCTGTGTTTTATATTCTGTATCTTGATATGGCCTAATGACTAATTAACAGGAAATGTTCTAATATGTGCATGAGAAAAATATTGGGTTTACTAAAAGCTAAAAATTGGGACTTGTAGGACCCCAAATATAACACAGAGTTGCTTTTTTCAGGTCAGTGATAAAATCGCTTCAGAGGCTATGAATGATAAAAGTCAATTCCCTTTTTTCCATCCGATGTTCCCCAACATAGGGATCGTTTATCCAGCAATTGTCCAACTGCTCTTTCATTTTGGATGGACCTTGATTGGTCTCTTTGCTCCAGACACAGAGAAGGGAGACAATTTCATGAGGACTTTAACTCCTATGCTTCTCAAGAATAGAATTTGTGTTGTTATATCACAAGGATTCTCAACGACTGAAAGTACACCATTCCTCAGGGATGCCCTCTCTAAGTGGAGACAAGTCAACATCTTTGTTTACTTCATGGAATCTGAACCCCCTTTTGACAGAATTCTTACCTTCCATTCAGCACTTGAAGGTTTGCCAGGACCCATTGAAGGGAAAGTCTGGATCATGACATTGATTGGAATATTTACAATTAAAAAGGATTGGCGTCTCAAGCATGTCCATAGTATTTGGAGTTTTCCCTTTCAGTGGAAAAAGAGTTGGGAAAATGATTTCTTTGTGGAACCTGAATTTCAAGCTGAGTATTTTCACTGTTCTGTTTCAAAACACATTTTTTCTGTCAAAGGCCATAGAAGATGCACCCAGAAAGCACCAGTGGAAACCCAAGAGAAAAAGAATAGGAGGCAGATCCCAAATAATGGCTATACCTATAGTGTCATTAAGATTCTGGCCCATGCCTTAAGTGCTGCATCCAAACCCCAGAGGAGAAGGAAAAAGGGCAAAGAGAGGTTGGGGGCTCCAAGGCTGCAGCCATGGAAGGTATGGGGTCCCAACAAGGTTTCATCAAACTAAATTCCTTTTCAGGGTCTTTTGTACTCTCTGGGCTTGGTGGTTTAAGATCTTGAACTTCTGTAAAACTTCTCCTACTTATCAGAAGAGTGCTGCATCCTCCCTTCAACAACCAAGACCTTTTATATATTTGATAAAAAGTTCCCACATTTTTTCTGATTTTAATCTCCTGTAAACTAGGACAAGAAACAATGGTTGGAAACTGATCAAAAAGAGAAGCAACCTGGAATTAAGGAGAAACTTCCAAAAAGTGAGGACAATTAACCAGTGGAACAGCTTGCCTTCAGAAATCGTGGGTGTTGCATTACTGGAAATTTTTAAGAAAAGATTAAACAGTCACTTGTCTGAGATGGTATAGGTTCTCCAGCTTCAGTGGGAAGCTGGACTAGAAGACCTCCAAGGTCCCTTCCAGCCAGGGCATTTTTTTCTCATAGAACGCTCAGAATGGTGTTCCGGCACCTTTTTTCTTTCCCCAAAAAAACCCATCTCCCTCTGAAAGCCTATTGCAGGGCTTGGCAATCTTGGCCCCTTTTTATGACTCATGGACTTCAACTCCCAGAAATCCTGAGCCAGCCATGCGGAGGGGAAAGGGAGAGGTTTCCAAGCTGAGCCATGCTGGCTCAGGAATTCAGGGAGTTGAAGTCCTTGAGTCATAAAAAAAGGGTACAGAGAAGAGCAACAAAGATGATTGGGGGACAATAATATTGCCTTACAGTAAAGAAGAATTACTTCATCTGGTCATTTTTCCTATCTCCTCTACCTGAATGAAGATTAGCCTTGCAACTTTTCTTTTAACAAATCCTTGTTTTCTGGTAATCACCCAATTATTTGCAAGGAGTTTATGAATGCTCTAGTTATTTGTGTATTTTGTTTACTTGAAAGGTTACCTTTGCTAGATTGTTATAGATGATTGACCATTTTTGTCAATTACATTTTGTCAATATACATTTTATCAGTATACTACATGATTTAGAAATGTTGCTGAATCTTTAGTTTTGAAGATAATGCTAATGCTTGTTCTCCCAACTCCCAACAATATTTGCAAGTTAAAGAACCATAGAAGAAAGATTGAAATGTAAAAAGTGATAATAGATAAGAAGCAAAGATTTCTGCTTTTAAATTCCTGGATGTTCTAGTTCCATCCATTTTTAAAGAAGAGGGAATTGTACAATCTTTCCTTGCTGAAAGTCTACTTGGATCAGAATGGAGACACAGCAGCAGACCTGTATATTACTAGTATGGTAGTTCTCCCCAAGGAGGATCCCATCAACAAGTTATTGGGGACGTTTGAAAGACAAAGACTTACAATCGACCAAGATTCTTTGTCACAGCTAAAGTTGCTCAACAAGGTGGGGAAAATATTGGTGTCTTTTCTCATTTTTCCAAATCCATTTCAAGTGGGCTAAACCCAGTCAAAAATGTGGGTAATCTTCCCTGAGAATTGAATGTGTGGAGTAAAACCTCTATAATTTTCTTAGGCAGATAAGCATGCTTCAGTTCTATTGACCAAGGTTTCCCTTCTGATGCTGTCATGCTGAATCCTGTTGTCAGCTGATCCAAAATGACATATGGGGTGATTATTATTTAGGACACAAATCATTGCCATTTAGTGTCCCTTCAGCAGTTTAGTATCACCATAAAACTGGTGAGACAGGGCCTCATATGCTGGTGATTTTGGCAATTGACCAGTCCCTGAGTTCAGATTTGGACTGAATCCAATGAAATGGAATCAAGACTGGATGGAGGTTCTCTTGGTCCAATAGTTAAATAAGCTTCATCTTGCCTTGATTGGAGTCAGAGGTCTCCCTAAATTGCAGGCCCATAGTCTGGGAAGTTTTCAACCAACTGAGAACATGCTTATAGCTGCCTCTCTCTAACCCCACTGGGACAGTGGAATTTAGGAAGGAGGTCCAAGGCTCTTTTTTTTTAATTGCAAATTTTATTATTTAAAACTTTGGACAAAGTGTTAACGGTCTGACATTCCTTCTTGTCTAGATCATTTTTGTATTTTTATACACATATATACATTTTATGTACATATCATTTATATACAATTATACAATATTTGATCTTATCAACCTATTCTAATAATGTGTGAAATCAGCATCCTGTATGTCTCTATTTAGACCTTCCTTTCTGTTCCCACCATAGGTAAAACTTATTCCAAATTTTGTAGTAATCTGACTGATCTTTATTTTTAATTTCCATACTTAACTTGTCCATTTCTGTGCACGCCCAAATTTTATTTATCGCTTCACTCTCGTCAGGTATTTCACTATTGTTCCATTTCTGGGCGAGCATCATTCTTGCTGCCGTGATGATGTTTATCATTATATAAAACTCTTCTTTGGTATATTTGTTATGCCAAATAGGAAAAATTCTGGTCTATAATCTACTCTCCGTCCTGATATTTCTTCTACCCATATCCATATCCTTTGCCAATACTTTTGCATCTTATTGCAGGACCACCAAACATGAAAATAAGTACCTATTTCTTTGAAACATTTCTAATACCTAGGGGATATAGTTTTGTACATCTTAGCTAATCGAGCTGGAGGGAGATGCCACCAGTAGAACATTTTATATAAATTTTCTTTATAAGATGAGGCCAGCGTTATCTTTTTATTTCTATCCCAAAGAGTTTGCCATATATCAAGATCGATACCGTGTCCCAAATTTTTAACCCATATCAGCATTGGTTCTTTAACTTCTTCCTCAATCATTTTATACCCTCAATAGCAGACTATACAATTTCCTTATTTGTTTCTAATCTGGCCCCAGTAAGATTTTATCCAATGCAGTTTCTTGAATATTTATCCCCCACTCTTTCTTATCTTTCCCATATTGTGTTTGTATCTGTAAGTAAGCCCACCATTCCAATTTTATCCCTTGTTGTTCTAGTTCCTGTCTGGATTTCAATTCTCCCACATCGTTCATAATATCTTTGTACGAGATGCTATTTTCCAAATTGAACAAATTTGGATAAACTATTGCCTCGACGGTGGACAGCCAGACTGGTACTTTAATGTAATTTTGTTTTCTAATTTTATTCCAAATTTTAAGCAGTGCTTCTCTAATCCGATGTTTTTGAAAATGTTGAGATAGCCCTTGTTTTTCATTCCATAGGAATGAGTGCCAGCCTAATTGCAAATCATGGCCTTCTAAAATTAATAATCTTTTATTCTTTAAAATTATCCTTTCTCTAATCCAGGTTAGGGCCGCTGCATGGTAGTATGTTTCCCAGTCCGGTAGTCCTAAATCCCCATTTTCTTTGGCAACCTGCAAATGTTTCATTTTAATCCTTGGTTTTTTCCCTTGCCATATAAAATTTAATGTCAGTTTGTTTGGGTTCCCAATTTTTTTTTGATCTAGTTGTATGGGAATATTTTGGAATAGGAATAGGATTTTAGGTAATACATTCATTTTTACGACAGCAATTCTCCCTAACAGTGAAAGGCTCAAGTTTCCCCATCTTTTCATGTCTTCTTTTATTTTTTTCACTATTTTATCGTAAATTCTTTGATTGAAGTGCATCTGGCTGTAATAGTAGTTCCTAGATATTTTATCTTCTAACTATTTATCTAGTTCTTCCAACAGTTTCAGTCCCGATTGTTGTGGATCCTCCATAATAAAGACCAAATCATCCGCGAATGCTTGAAGTTTTAAAATTTCTTTTTTTAATTTCTAATCCTTTTATATACGGTTCATTTCTAATTATCCTCGTTAGGACCTCTAGTGTCAGTATAAATAGTAATGGGGATAGGGGGCATCCTTGTCGTGTTCCTTTTTGTATTTGAAATTTCCTGGTTACTTCCCCATTTATTATTATTTTGGCTTCCTGATTAGAGTATATTGCCCTAATTATGTTGATAAATTTTTCACCCATATCCATATACCTAAGTTGTTGATATATAAATGACCACTTAACATTATCAAAGGCCTTCTGAGCGTCTAAAAATAATAATGCCATTTGTTGTCCACTATGTATTTCATAGTATTCTAACATATCCAATATTATCCTAATGTTGTGTTTAGTTTGGGTAAAAATCCATTCTGATCCACATGTATAAAATCTTTTAAAAATCTTTTTAATTGCTCAGCTATAATTGTTGTAAATATCTTGTAGTCAGAGGTAAGTAAAGATATTGGTCTATAATTTTGGATTGATGTATGGTCAGAATACTGGGATCAGAACAATATTCACCTCTGACTATGACTTTGGAATTTTTGCTTCATCCAGGACTGCATTGAACACATTCAGTAAAGGTTTTCCTAAGATGTTTTGTTGTTCCTTGTAGATTTCTGTTGGAAGACCATCAGGGCCCGGTGCTTTATTATTTTTTTGTTTATTAATGGCCGTAATCTGTCATCCTAATTTTTTTCATTCAACATATTTTTGATTTCATCTGTAACTTTTGGTAGTATTGCTTTTTTGAAACATTCCTTGTTTTCTCTTCATTTTCTTGGTTATCTTCCTTGTATAATTTCTCATAGAATTCCTGGGCTATAATTTTTTTCTCCTCTTCTTGATGTGTATTCTCCCTTTGTTGTCTCTTAATTTACTAATCCAACTTTTCTCCTTTTGTTTTTTTCAATTTGTGTGCAAGCCATCAACCAGATTTGTTTGCATTTTCAAAGAAGTTCTGTTTTATACATCTTCTCTGTTGTGCTAATTTTTCTTTTTCTAAAATGTTAGGTTTATGTTTAATAAGTCCATTTGTCATTTTACATTCTTTTTTGTGGTTTATTTATTTATTTATTTATTTTAATTCCATTTATATCCCGCCCTTCTCCGAAGACTCAGGGCGGCTTACAAGCTTAGCAGTAGCCTTCATTTTATGTATATGCCTGCTTGTTAGGGCTTTCACACAACCCCCAAGCGGCATTATTACAAAGTCAGCTTATCGCCCCCGACAATCTGGGTCCTCATTTTACCTACCTCGGAAGGATGGAAGGCTGAGTCAACCTTGAGCCTGGTGGGACTTGAACCTGTACTAATTGCAGGCAGCTGGTGTTACTCAAGGAGGCATTAGCCCTCTGCTCCACCAAGGTTCTATAATAATAATAATAATAATAATAATAAAGTTGGAAGGGACCTTGGAGGTCATCTAGTCCAACCCCCTGCTCAGGCAGGAATCCTTATACCATTTCAGACAAATGGCTGTCCAGTCTCTTCTTAAAAGCTTCCAGTGTTGGAGCATTCACCACCTCTGGAGGCAGGTTGTTCCACTGGTTAATTGTTCTAACTGTCAGGAAGTTTCTCCTTAGTTCTAGGTTGCTTCTCTCCTTGACTAGTTTCCATCCGTTGCTTCTTGTCCTGCCTTCAGGTGCTTTGGAGAATAGCTTGGCTCCCTCTTCTTTGTGGCAGCCCCTGAGATATTGGAACACTGCTATCATGTCACCCCTCACTCTTCTCTTCGTTAAACTACACATACCCAATTCCAGCAACCGTTCCCTATATGTTTTGGCCTCCAGCCCCCTAATCATCTTTGTTGCTCTTCTCTGTACCCTTTCTAGAGTCTCAACATCTTTTTTACATCGTGGTGACCAAAAACTGGATGCAGTATTCCAGATGTGGCCTTGTTGGAGTATTGTTTCTAATCTTTTGTATTACCCTTTTCTGTTGTTTTTTCTCCTTATTCATTTTCGCCATATATGCTATAGCTACTCCTCGCATAATTGCCTTAACAGTGTCCCAATGATTTTGGACAGAGGTGTCTTCAGTTTTATTTTCTTTAAAAAAAGAAGTCCAATTCCCTCTCTATCTTTAGTCTGAAGTCATCTTCCTTTAATATTGACCTTTGTATAGTCCATCTAAATGTTTTTTTGGACCCTTTCCAGCTAAATTTCACAAGATTGTGGTCTGCCCAGGTGCTTGTCTCTATACACACATCTTCAACTTCAGAGTTAATTTCCCTTGACATCCACATCCTATCAATCCTAGACCAGGATGCCAACCTTGATGAATGGCAGAAGGGTATTAATAAATTTATTTGGGCGGGGAAAAAACCAAGAGTTAAATTTAAGATTTTACAAGATGCTAGGGAAAGAGGGGGACTCAAGGCGCTGAATTTGAAACTGTATTATGATGCGGTGGCCTTGACATGGGTTAGCGATTGGCTTAATTTAACCAATAAGAGAATACTTCACCTTGAGGGTTGGGATTTGGTATATGGATGGCATGCATATTTGCTTTATGATAAGAAGGTGGATAGGGCTTTTAAATCTCATATTCTTAGAAGTGCCTTGTTGCGTGTCTGGAAAAAGTATTATTATAAGTTAAATTATAAAATACCGATTTGGGGAATTCCTGGACACGCGATAGAAGGTGTATCTATGGGAGTGAGTTTGGATATGTTTTCCTATAAGGAATTACTTAGATTGGAAGGGAATGATTGGCAACTTAAATCATTAGAGGAGTTAAGACAAGAAAACATAAGTTACTCTTAGTTTCAATATACTCAATTGAAAGCTAGGTGGAAGTTGGATCAGAAGGTTGGCATCACATTTAGAGATGAAAATTTAGTAAAACAAATTAGAGATTTAAATCGTGCACATATAAAGAGGATATATAATGTTTTAATTGAATTGGACTCGGAAATGGAATTAGTTAAAGATTGTATGATAAAGTGGGCACAAAATATTCAGGAACCAATTCCGCTGGATACTTGGGAGGTAATTTGGGTTAGAAATGTTAAATTTACTCAGGCTCAAAATTTAAGAGAAAATTTTTATAAAATGTTTTATAGATGGCATCTGGATCCCAAAAAGTTGTCTAACATGTATCCTAACTTACAGTCTAAATGCTGGAGATGTGGTAGTTTAGAAGCCACCTATTTTCATATGTGGTGGACTTGCAGAAATATAAAAGCTTTTTGAGTTAAAATTTGGTGGAACATTCAAAAGATTTTTAAGAGAAAGATAAAGATCTCTCCGCAATTGTTTTTATTAGGTATTGTTGTAGATTGTGATGTTAAAGAAACCAATTTGATGTTGAATTTGATAACAGCAGCATGGTTACTGGTGGGACAATACTGGAAGAAGGATAGTTTGCCTACTATAGAAGAATGGGTGTTTAAAGTTTCGAATCTTGCAGAAATGTCTAAGATTTCTGCTTATTTGAAGGATCATTCACAAGAAAGATATATTTCAGTTTGGAGGAGATGGATAGATTATATTCAGAATAAATATGGATGGGACTAAAAAGTTCCATTTAGCTTATGAGTAGATTTTAGAAGGATATTGTTATTAATTTTAATGTTAGTACTTTGTATGTATCTATGTTAAAGGGGAGTTAAAGCACATTATGAATTTGGTTAATTTTATATTATGGATAATCTTTAGTTAGAATATGATTGTTATAACTATAACCCTGTATTTAGCTCTGGGAAGTTGGGGGGGAAGGGGGGTGATTTGGGGTGGGTGGGATTTGGGGATGTATTGTAAAATCTTGTTTTTGTAAAACTCTTTAATAAAAAAAAAATCGTGGACCACGAGCTATGTCGATTAGAGTAGTATGTATACTGCCTTGCCTCACAATTCCTTTCTCTCCATATATCCTGAATTCTTTGGCCAATTTGAAAAAGGATCTTTTCCTTTTCCTGGTCTTGTTACCCTTATAATCCAAATTATTATCAATAATAGCATTGAAGTCTCCTAGCACACAGATCTCATCGTAATCTATATCACGTATCTTATTATGTAACGTTTTGAAAAACGGTTCTTGATTTCCATTCGGGGCTTATATTTCTACTATCACTACTTTCCTATGGTTTATTTCTACCTCCACTATCAATATTCTACCTTCTCTCTCTTTATAAACTTGTTTAGCTACCAGTTTATCATTCACATAAAGTACCACCCCCCTCCTTTTTTGTTGACCTTAATGATACAAATATATTTCCTAGTTTTGGCTGATCTAACTAGTGTTTTTGTTGTTTTTTATATGAACTTCCTGAATTGCTATTATATCTAGTTTTTCACGAATAAGTTTATTTAAAAAATTCCATTTTTTTCATTGGCGAATTTAAACCATTGATATTCAGTGACAGGATCCTG
>JAKJMR010003673.1:0-23160 GCA_024449315.1 Daboia siamensis | reverse complement strand
TTTTTTTTTGTTTTTATTCTTTCAGCTGGATGGTTCAATATTTGAGGGGAAAAAAACAATTTGCCAGTGAAAGTATTCTGCTGCCACCTACAGCATGATTGAATAAAAAAGAATGAACTATTCTAGTAAAACATAGTTCTAATTTTTCCTGTGGAATCTATTTCCTGATCTGTTCTATCACAAAGGGCTGAGAGTTGCAGCTACAGATATATAATGCCCTGACTTGTTTAGACCTTCCCTCCTTTGTCAGCAGTATCTTGCAATAGTTTTAATAATGTAATATAGCAGTAGTAAAATAACTACTTCTAATGCCATTTAGAAACATTTAGTTCCTCCCTATATGCCAACATATGGCATGTGCTTGCAAAATTGAAGCAACATAATTGCTGGAAAATATCTAATTATAAAAGGAAAAGTCCAAACCCAACTACAATTTTGCAAAACAGGATCAACTAAACTATCACCAAAGTGATACTTAGCATCACATTTGAAGCATCACATTTGAAGTCTTTCTCCACACTATAATTATCCAGCCTTTACATAATGAGAGTTGAAATGCACTCTTCACTCTAAAGGAGGACACCCAAAGAAGTTTGCAATGAATTCAAACACATAATAAAAAATATGGAAACCAACAGCTAGCACTAATTATGACCCTAATGTCAAACTGAAGAATGATCATATTGCAATGGAAAAGTTATTATACAACAGAAGAGTTTATTAGCTCTTCAAAAGCAAGTAGTGGAGATCTGTACACAAAAATCAATATTTAGTGTTCAACTGAGTCACTCAGGAAACTCCCCAAAAAAATCTGACATGCATACACACAGAGCCAATCATGTAAGTTCCCCATGGTTTTTTTTATCTGTAAATATTTTCTCTGCTTCAAAAAAAATTACCTTAAAAACAATTTTTTTTCTGATTATGCAATGATTTTTTTTAAGGATTAACCTAATTAGTAATTAAAATGTTATGTCCTTATTTTTAAAGAAACATTTTATGTATCTTCTTGATTCTTTAATAAGGTTCTACTATACGATCTATGGGGACACGGTGGCTCAGTGGGTTAGGACGCTGAGCTTGTCGATCAGATGGTCGGCAGTTTGGCGGGTCGAATCCCGAGTGCCGCGTAACAGAGTGAGCGCCTGTTACTCGTCCCAGCTTCTGCCAACCTAGCAGTTCGAAAGCACGTAAAAATGCAAGTAGAAAAATAGGGACCACTACGGTGGGAAGATAACAGTGTTCCGTGCGCCTTTGGCATCTAGTCATGCCAGCCACATGACCACGGAGACGTCCTCAGACAAGCACTGGCTCTTCGGCTTTGAAATGGAGATGAGCACCGGCCCTTAGAGTTGGAAACAACTAGCACGCATGTGCGGGGGAATCTTTACCTTTATACGATCTATGGTTACTAATGAGTTTGGTTGATAAAAGGAAAAATGCATCATTGAGTATTCCAGCATAAAAGTTACACACCCAAGAAATAGCCTATTTTATCAATGGAGTTGTGGTAGATGGAAATTCATTTCATGAAACAGTTGTTTCTTCCACTGTACATACAGAGAGCACTTTCTGACCATTTTTCAGAGGACGCCAGTTTGGTCTAGCGATGAAGGTTTTGATCGAGAAACCAGCAGACTGAATTCTAGTCCCACCTTAGGCATGAAAGCCGGCTGGGTGACCTTAGGCCACTTACTTTCTCTTAGCCCAACTCACCTCACAGAGTTGTTGTTGGGAGGAAAATAGGAGGAAGGATATTAGATATGTTAACCACCCTGAGTTATTTATAAAAATAATAAAGGCAAGATATATGCAGAGAAGGGCAACAAAGATGATCAGGGGACCGGAGGCTAAAATATATAAGGAACAGTTGCTGGAACTGGATATGTCTAGTCTAATGAAGAGAAGGACGAGGGGGGACATGATAGCAGTGTTCCAATATCTCAGGGGCTGCCACAAAGAAGAGGGAGTCAGGCTATTCTCCAAAGCACCTGAAGGCAAGACAAGAAGCAATGGATGGAAAATAATCAAAGAGAGAAGCAACCTAGAACTAAGGAGAAGCTTTCTGACAGTTAGAACAATTAATCAGTGGAACAACTTGCCTCCAGAAGTTGTAAATGCTCCAACACTGGAAGTTTTTAAAAAGAGATTGGACAACCATTTATCTGACATGGTATAGGGTTTCCTGCCTAAGCAGGGTTTGGACTAGAAGACCACCAAGGTCCTTTCTGTTATTCTGTTCTACTCTGTTCTGTTCTGCTCTGTTCCATTCCGTTCCATATAAGTAAGGGCACAGTCAGATATAAATAGGAGGGAAGAATCTTTCCCTAAAATGCTAGGGCAGGGGAAGGCAACCTCGGCTCCTTTATGACTCATGGACTTCAACTCCCAGAATTCCTGAGCCAGCTTGGCTGGCTCAGGAATTCTGGGAGTTGAAGTCCTGAGTCATAAAAGAGCTGAGATTGCCTACCCCTGTGCTAGGATAATCAGGCAATACTTCTAGTAATGCAAGGGTAATTTCATTGCTCAACCTCATAACAACAGAAGAACGCATCCTCACCGCCCTGAGTCCTTCGGGAGAAGGGCGGTATAGAAATTCAATAAAATAAAATAAATAAATAAATGTTGCCAAATGAATATAGAACAGCCCAGTATTCCACAGGGATGATCCTTTATTTTCCCCCTTGGAACATACTGCTCTGGAAGTTGTTCAGCTTTGGACGTATAGGTGAGAGGGGGACTTTATGTGACTATAGCGAAGAGACTATAGTGAAGCAGCAGTCTCCCAGAAAGGAGCACATTCCAGAAAGGGGGGCAGACAAGAGGCAGCACAGGGCAGAACTACATAGAAAAAAATAGAGATACCCACTGTCCAGAATCTCCCAGGATATAGGGTGAGAGTAGTTAAGGGTTTAGCCTGCAAGATTCTTTCTATTGTGTGTAAGCAAATAAAGAAGTGAACTCTGGCTGAAATTTCTCTTCATTGTCCTTAGGCTTAGCTTGACAGTAATTTTCCAGGACGTGAAGTATGTCCAGCCCCTCTTGAATTCTGCTGCTCTTATCTAAGCGCCAATTTGCCTTGATGGTTAGTAAATCAAATTTTTGTGTATAGGTAGCATATAGTGAACTTGAAGTGCTTTGACCTCAACTCTTGTTCCTGGTTACTTGCTCCTGAATTCAGGTATGATTTAGCCTCAAAGCAGGATGATTTGAATGCTGGATTATATTGAAAACACTGCTCTGGAAAGCTGATTTTTGCATATTATCAGCAATGTTCTGTTTTGCTGCAGGACAGAAAATAGTTACCTCAAGAAGTGCCTTACCAACATCCTCCCCCATGATAAAAGAACAACCTACTAATCAGACCAGAGTTTAACCACTTTGAAACCTCAAGTGTTTGTGCTTGCAGATCAACCAAATAGTACACGTGTTAAGTTGTAATTAAGATATAAGAATAGCAATGAGGTGTTTCTTAAATTACCTATTGCAAAATCACATGCAAAGGATAGACTTAAAGAAGTCTGGGAAAGGATTATGCATATCCTCAAGAAAGGGAAGATCCTTATTATATTCTTTATTCTATAGCAGACATGTCAAACACAAGGCCTAGGGGCCGGATCCGCAAAGTGGTTTCATGTGGCCGTGAAGCCATCCTGGAAACAGTGAGGGAACAGCCCCCACTGCCTTGGCCCTGGCCCAGAGACCCTCCTTCTGCCATAGACCCTGAGATCTGTCCCACTCCTGCCCAGGCACCCATAGGCACCCTTGATGCGAATGATGTAGAGCTGGCCACGCCAAGCCAGTAGGCCAGACGCACTCCAGCCACGCCCACTCAGTAGGCCACACCCACCCAGGCCATACACACCCGGCCCCCTGAGGGCAACCGCAATGCTGATGTGGCCCTCAGTGAAATTGAGTTTGACACCCCTGTTCTATAGGAACATTCCACTACAGGAAAAGATGCCAAAGTATAACTAGCCATTCAGCTCAACAAACTAATATTGCTGCTTTTAACAACGGCTACCGCCCAGTACTCTAGCAATTATAAGCCAAAGCCATTTCAACTGAAATATAATCTAACAGAAATGTATAATCTCAGGATGGCAAGTAGCTCCCCAAAAAACTTGAATGTGGCTCCTACCAACCTTCAAAAGTTGTTCCCATAGTATAATTTTTAAGATGTTAGAAGAAAAATAAGTGCATATTTGGGAATAATCATATTAACAAGCAATGAGCAAAAAATTCAAATTTAAATCATTAGTTTCAGTTTTTGAATGTTTTAAATTTGAAGGACTGTCTACAC
The DNA here is from genome assembly GCA_024449315.1 of Daboia siamensis. Lineage (NCBI taxonomy): Eukaryota > Metazoa > Chordata > Lepidosauria > Squamata > Viperidae > Daboia > Daboia siamensis. The sequence goes on along the minus strand of JAKJMR010003673.1, from coordinate 18,857 downwards.
TACTAACACTAGTGATATTTAATTTTAATAAACCTGAGTTCTAAATGTTGGAATAAAGTTTAGTTTTCAGTACTTCTTTTTTAATTTCATCCAAATGAAAATGAAATGAAAAAAAAAAGTTCAAGTAAAAACAAGGGGGAAAGTGTCTATAGTACTTTCTGAAGGACAGATCTTGCCACATGCTGAAGATAAAGTGTGACTTGTAATCTAAAAAATTTGTGTGCTATGCAGTGTTTCAAGCAGGAAGAAGCCTCCACATGCAAATGCAACACTGGTGTTGTATTTCAATACAGGCATGTAAGAAGAAAGTTACAATATTCAGCTAGCTACACATCTCTTCAATAAGCTGCTATTACCGTGTTTCCCTGAAAATAAGACCCAACTGGAAAATAAGCCCTAATGCATCTTTTGGAGCAAAAATTAATATAAGATCTGGTCTTATTTTTGGTGAAACATGGTAGTAGAAAACCAACAGCATGCCAAAGCAACATACTTTTCCTCAAAGTCCTATTTACAGACAAACCTCAAGAGTTTGAAGATGAAGCTACATTCTTCATACATATTAATACTTGACTACAACGAAAGCACAGCTAAATACAAATATGAAATTGTATTTTTTCTGATATTAAAGACTGAACTGAATATTGACAAGCAAACTAATTTATTTCCATTTACTCCTGTCAGTGCATTTGCTCATTTTCTAATATCATGTTGGCTAATTGTTAATAAACAACAAATGTCCATATAGAAGGTCAGTTTTAAAATCAGGTTCTAAATAAAAACCCCAATGCCTGTGATAAAAAAACAAGTTTCTTAGTAAAAATCCTAATTTTGTAAAACTAGGAAGGTTCTTTCTCTAAACTGATAAGCTGAGTAAAAATGAACAGCATGTTTTGATCAACCTAATGAAATACAAATGAATGTACAATACAATAAAACATTGCTTGAACACTGATCAAAGTTTTCCAAACCAAAATTCTGCAAGAAGATTAATGTTATGGTTCCAATAGATGAAAACCGTTAAAAAGAACGTCAAGGAAAAACTTTCTTCCTTAGAGATCATTTTATTTAGGAAACAAAATATCGGCATATACATAGGTGTACCCAAAACTAAAAATCCCCTTCCCTTGGTTACAAAGTTACTATTGCAATTCCTACCCCAAATTGCTGTCATAAATCATATTCACCAATTGTTACAAAATGTGGGGTCTCCTCCCAGCTCTTCAGCCTGCAAAAATGTTATTATTACTGACCTTGATTCTCACGCATATGAATTGTTTTGGCTAACTGAGAACTACGTATCTCCCACCCCTCTTCCTTCATCTAATATCTCTAAACTAAAATGTGGTAACGAAGACAAAACAAAAATGGTTTCAGTTCGGTTTGTCACAGAGTTGACAATTAAAGGCTAATTTAAGCTAGCTAAAAATAATAGATACATATAGGCACGCATCCACTACATATTTCTTTAGGGACAAAGTGATCAAAAGTGGTCACGTTCATTTGAGCAATTATCCTAGATTTTGTTCACTGGCTGATCTCAAAGGACTAAACAGAGTCAAACCTGGTTAGTACTTAGAAGGGAGATCACCAAGAAATATCACAGTAACAGGGTAGTCCAGGAAGCTGAAACAGTACCTCAGGAGGCAATGGCAAATCTAATAGTTGCCAAGAAAATTATATGAACACGCCTCTGAAATCATTAGGAATCCGATTCAACCTAGTGGGGATTTTTATTATTCACAGCTATATATGCTCAGGGCAAATCCATACTAATTCATTTTTGGCATCATGATCCCTTTTGAAATACATGAGCTCACATGGACAGTAATATCTGAATTCCCTAGAGAAGAATTACGCACAACTAATGCATTACAAATCAGGTCAATCAAGTTCTGCACAGGAAACAACAGAAGTTATGATAGCAATAACTCCAACAGATCACTGGCATTTTACTTGAATACTGTCCCAGGAAAGAAAATTGTGCAACTTCTTACCTGCAGCTCCTTTGAGACTCTCTCTAAATGGTTAGTTATCTTTTTTATTAGATCACTATACATCTGTTCCGAATGCTGCTGGCACACACATTTATATACACAACTGCAGAAATAAATACAGGAATAATGATGAATTGACAATATTAAGCCTGTAGAAATGTATTTTAAAGAGAGGTAGTCTTCGAGTTATGACCACAATTGAGCCCAAAATTTATGAAAGTGAAACATTTGTTAAGTGAATTTGCCCCATTTTACAACTTTTCTTGCCACAGTTGTTAACGTTATAACATGACTGTTAAGTGAATCTGGATTCCCCACTGACTTTGCTTGTCAGAAGGTTGCAAAAGGGGATCGCATGACCTCAGGACACTGCAATGATCATAAATATGAACCAGTTGCCAAGCATCTGAATTTTGAACATTGTGACCATGGGGATGCTGCAACAGTTGTGTGAAAAATGGTCATAAATAACTTTTTTCAGTGCTGCTGTAACTTTGAAAGTTCCCTAAATGAACTGATATAAGTCGAGGATTTCCTGTACATGATTTTAAATATACATTTACTACATTCTAAACACATTAACTAACAGGTTTGTGGAAGCAGATCTGTATTTGTCACAGAGAATTGCGCAAGATCTAAAAACTCAAGGCTGTTTTTCATATAATGATCCCATTTTTAAAGTCTGGCAATATTGTTTAGTTAACTCATCATGTTATAAAGATACGTTTTAACCAAACATATCATTTAATTCTGTTATTGATGGCTTTTCAAAATTTTGTATTATATTTTTATATTTTATATTTTAATCATGTATTCATAATACAATATTCTAAACATTTCTTTTCAGGGACAAAACAGAATTAAGAAAAGAACCCCTTTTCAATATTTGATTACAAAGTCTGAATTTTGGCTTAGTTAGCACTTTTCATCCCCCTGAAGTCAACAGGACTAATTACTTATAATTAGGTTAACTTCAATTGTTTTCAATGTGGCTAAAATATTATTAATAGTGTCTGAACATTTTAACTATTACATAAAGCAGAAAATCAATTCCTCACATTTAATATTTCTAAGAATATAACTCTAAACCATACAACTGTGTATTAATATAGAGTTCTGGAAGCACAACCCTAGAACTACATTATATTGTTATCTTACTTCTATCCCTTAAAGACACCAAAATAGAAATAGTTCTATTCTGAGAGTTGATTTTTATGGCATAAACACAGCACACCACTTGAATTAACAATTGGTTGAAATGTCATTAAAATCAGAGTTAAAAATAGGATCTCTGTCTTGAAGAAAGACGTACTAGAGATGACAATTCTTTGATTAGAATCAAAGCACATTCATGTAACTTCGCATTAACAGAGAACCTATATATATTCTCCTTTATCGATACATTACGTTTTTCATTTGATTAGGGAAATTCCAGGGTTGTCTTGTTGCAGTTTGAAAACATGCAAGTGAGTCTTGCACATTTTATTTTACAAAGAAATGCAAGCATTTTCTATTATGTGACTATGCTTTTCTAACACAGAAACAAGTAAATTCCTAAAAAAGAAAGATGCTAACCAAGTACATTTATTTTCAGTTTAAATAACCAAAGCCTAAAATATTTAGAAATCTAATGCCAGAATTACCACTATACTTTTAAATATTATACTAGTTTACTAAGTTTTCATTAGCATCTTGCCAGCAACTGAAATAATGTAAGCTTGAAATAATCTTATTGTATATTCAATGTTTTTTATTATTTTTATTTCCTTACCTGTATATTTGTTCATAGGAAATGGGAATATAGTCACCAGGACACTGAGTTAAAAGCTGATCTATGGCACTGTCCAACTTTGGCCAATATGTGCTCTTATAATCTTCTATTGTTATAACATTCATTACTAGAAGAGAAAGTATACTGTAATTGATAAAAGAATGCACTTAGCATAATTAGCAACAAATACAAAACTTAAATGCAAAGCTCAAACCATAGAGACAAAAGTATTTCTACATCATCACAGAATACAGGAGTGTAGTGTTTCATGTGGTTAGGACCCTGGGTTTGAGGTTACCAAGCCTGCATTCAAGACCCAAATGCTGCTGTGTGGCGGGGTGAGCTCCTGTCATTTGCTCCAGCTGTCTCTGATAGAGACATGAAAAGAGCCCCCAAGGCATTCCCCAGGCAATGGTGATGTCACCAACTAATCCTTTCAACCCAGAAATGCCTTAAATGGTCCGTTTGACATAAAAGGAACGGCGATACAATAAGGCTGGAAATTGGAGGTCTTCTATTCCAACCCCCTGACCAAGGCAGGAATCCTTATTCTATACCAAATGATTGTTCAGTCTTTTCTTGAAAACCTCCAGCAATGAAACACCCATAACTCTGAGAGACGAGCTGTTCCACTGATTAATTGTTCTCACTGTCGAAATTTCCCCTTAGTTCCAGTTAGATCTCCCTCTGACCAACTTCCACACATTTCTTCTTATCCTATCCTCAGTGCTTTGGAGAACAAATTGATTCCCTCTTCCTCCGTGACAGCCCTTCAGGTATTGGAAGATGGCAATCATGTCACCCCAAGTCTTCTCTTCTCTGCGGCCGGCGTCAACTTCCCTCCTCCAGTGCGCTCCCACAGAGAGGGCCTCCTCAGGGTGCCTCCGATCAAAGAATGTCGATTGGTGGCCCTAAGGGGAGAGCGTTCTCTGTAGGCGCGCCAGACCTGTGGAACCGCTTGCCGGTCGAGCTCCCGATGGCCCCCGACCTTCGCTCCTTCCGGCGGGATCTAAAAACTTATTTATTTCAGCAATCCAGCCTGGTTTGATGGGCTAAGGGATGGGGTTTTAACATGGTTTTTTAATTATTGTTTATACTGGGAATAATATTTAATTGTTTTTTAACTTTTGTATTTCTTTAATATTTATTGCCCTGTACACCGCCCTGAGTCCTTCGGGAGAAGGGCGGTATACAAATTTAATAAATAAATAAATAAATAAATTAGGCTAAACACTCCTAATTCCCTTAGCCGTTCATCTTATGATTTAGCCTCCAGACCTCTTACCATCTTTTATGCTCTTCTCTGTATGCTTTCTAGGGCCTCAGCATCTTATTTCTGACTCAAATGGGACATTCTTCTATTTTAACTCAGATTCTAATTCTATGGCTACTGACACAGATTTACATATTTATAAACAAGCATACACAAGAGCGTCTGAAATTACTCAGTGAAAACATAGCAGAAATATACACAGATATTTCTTTCATAAACAAAGTGGCATTTTGGACTGTATATTTTCAAAGAGTATATTTACAAATATTAACGTGCATCTTCTACTGCTAATCACAAAAAGTTTAGCTACATATTTCTCTAGGACCCTATAAGCCTGGGAAGACTAATTGCTGCTTAAAGTATCACTGCAAAAAGATTCTACTGATATTCAAAATCTGTTTTTAAATGTTGGGTTTATGAACCACCATCCAATTATGTACAACCCTGATCTAGATACAACTCTCAAAGAACACATAAAACAGTACTACAACATTACAGTATTACAGTACAATGAATAAGCTTTCAAAATTATGAAATGGGTGTGTTTTTTTTAAGTGCCTACATTAAAACAGCTGGTCACCTCTCAATGGGATTAGAAGAAGAAATTCTTCCACCACTAAACATGGACCTCTAGATTGAACTTCAAAACCAAATCTCTATATTCCACTACTTACTTATGGGCGCTTGTAGACTTCAGGGCAAAATCCACCACCAAATCAATTAGTTCTCTCTACCCTTTGCCAAGCAAAGGAGGAGGAGACAGCCAAAAGTGAAATGATGCCCACGGTTGTTGCGTGAAACAGGAGAAATTGAATTAGCAAGAAGAGATCGCTTGGCTCGCCAAGTTCTCCTACCAGCTAAATGTTAGCCTGGGGAAAGGGTGCTTGCTGATCAGCTGGGGAAAAAAGCGAACAAGAGCCAAACTCTCTTTCTAGTTCAATTTCTCCTCCTTCACGGGCCACACTCCACTTCTTTGATCTGGAGGCAAGAAGAATGGACCAAGGATGCGGGGGCCTCACTCACAGAACTTAGAGGCCGAAGGGTTGATGTTGAGGTTGATGCTGGCAGCGGCAGCAGCCCCTCCTTTTCCCGGCGCGGCTTCGCAGCCCTTCCCTGGCCCGTTGGCGGCTTCGGACATCATGTGGATCTCAAGCTCCTCTGCTACCCTGTGCCCACACGCGCTACGGGACTCTCCCGGACAAGGCGAAGGAGACAGTCCGTAGCCTCCGCCTGGCCCGCCCGCCGCAGGATCCCAGTTGTTGTGGTTCTGGTCATCCATGAAGGCCTCGTAGCTGCTGCTGCTGCTACTGATGCTGCCGCCGCCGCCGCCGCCCCCCTCCTCCTCCATGCTCTCTTCCTCCATCCCGACAGGCCTGGAGGGGCCCGCTTCGTCCGGGCAAGGGAGGAGGGGGCGGGAGGGAGCGAAGAGAATGTCACAATCGGCTTCTTCCCATCGCAAAGCAAGAAGCGTCACGTCTCCGGGCTACAAGGAACCACCGGACCGAACCCTCCGTCAACTTCTCCCGGAAGCGGATCCGATTCTCGGCCGTAAAGCGACCCGGGTATAGAACACGGCTTTCTTTCTCTCTCTCTCTTTTTTTTTTTTTTTAAAAAAGCAATTTTACGACGGCGACTAATACCATCTTTTCCCGCCGCAAAGGATTCTGGGGATCGTAGTTGTCTAGCCTCCTCTCGTCGGGAGCTATCGCTGTAATGCAACTCACACACAAAGAGAGGGACTCAGACGGGGGCGCGCACACCCCTCTGTGCCCCACACTATACAGCGATAAGTGGTTGCAGGTCCAAAACGGATTAATTTATAGTAGGAGAGGGCCTATATTCCTTAGAGAGGGGAAAAAAAAAAACCTAACTCACCAGTCTTTGTTTAGTGGAAAGAATTAGGTAAACGCAAATCAGGTTGCAAGAGTCACTGGAATCTTGTGCCTTCCGTGGATTATTCCCCTTTCTCATCACAAAAGGCTTACTTTGGCACTTAACTGTACCCAAAGATGGGGAAAACGGCTCTGCGCATCTCCCCAACCTTAAAATGTCATCATGAACTGGTTCCATGTGACTACCAGGGGAAAGGATAAAATATACTTGTTTCACAAGTTTGTAGATTTCTTCGTGGTAACAAATGCACAAGAACGCACTGGCACTATTCTCTTTCACGGGTACTAGAAGAAGGTAATAAAAGTGTAGAAATCCCCAACCGCAGCTCACAATTTCAAAGGCAATGTTTATTCATGACAGCTCAACTTTTCATAAGAATTTCAAGATGACAAGGCTTTCAGGAATGTAATTTCCTGCGCCTATTCCCTCAGCCATTATAACACTGATTTCTGTAGGCCAGACACATTAATATTTTGAATACAAGGAGGAGCAAAGTGTGATTCATTCATTTATCTAATCAGGTGCTTTTCCAAAATAGATCTGAAGACACAGACATGTAGGAGCATTGACATCATATTCTCTTATCTGTTTATTTCCTAGGAGAATATCACAGTTCATAACAAATTTACTCATATATTTGTCACATAGCTAGTCTATACTGATGTCCTGTTAGCAGGTGTTTGAGTAGGGGAACAAAGAAATTACTGATTGGTTGAATGACTGATTTTAGCACTGTTTTCATATCAGTGCTCCTTCAGTACACCAGGTGTTCTCTGGTTTGTAGTGTCATGGTGAGCATGTTAGGATGTATATACAAGTCTATGGCCTCCTCTTAAAAAAAAATTGCTGCCCTCAAATCAGACAATCAAGCATGAGCTGCTATGACTCCGATTTAAAAGCTTAGTCCTCTGTTTCTTTATACACAAAGAATTACATTGTGACATTTTCTCTTCAAGTACAGGAAGAACCAAAGTCTCTCTAAAAATTAAAATAATCTTCCTCACTATTACACTATAAGGAGAATTACAAAAATGTGATTATCTAATTGAGTGCTTCACCTAATTCCTAATTAAATTGAGGGGAAGCATGAAGCTGGATTATATACTACAAATAAACAAAAAAATCTTTCTTCCATGCCAGCCCAAAGCAGCTGATCAAAAGAAATGTTAAACGAAGGTTCATAACAAGATTGAAAAAGATTAGTAGCAGAAAAGTATAATTTCAGTTAAACACTGGGGGGATGGAAAGGGAGTAAAAATACAGGTTCCAAATACATATTTCTAGCATTACAGCAGGCATCACACTTGCATACATGCATATTTTTTCTAGTGAAAATAAAGGCAAATGAAGAAAGTACAATTCAAAAAATGGGCAAGTTAATTTGGGAAAAGGCAATATTGTTTTTCTTTCCAGCTTACAGTCTGGAATATGTATGACCTCTACTAGCCCTCATGCAACCTAATTTAATGAAATCTCATGATCTCTGGATGTGGCCTTTAAGGTCCTAAGTGTTCAAAGTATGACAGAAAAACTACTGCAGAGTTTATTAAGTAAGGCAGTTATTAACTCTGATATGTCTGAAAACAGAACTTTCAAGATCTCTCATTTTTTTATACAAGGGGACTTTTTCAAGCACATGAAGATCGTCCCTGACTTCTCCATTCGCCAGAGATCCTGAATGTCTTTGTTGTCTCTAGAAGACTTCCATTCCCCTTGAACAGTTTCCATCCCCATCCATCATTTCCAATATTAAATATAGTCTGGGAGGGATTTTATGCCTCTGGGAGATAACAGTCCATTGAGAGGCAGGATAGACATAGAAAGAATCATGAGCACTTATCAGCAGTAATGTCCCTGGAACTCGAAAGCCAGTAAATGTTAGGAAATGAAAAGAAAGATTGAGTTTCCACCTTGCACTAAGACTTGATATAGATTATTAATGTGTCAATACTGTCGAAAGCGAATGGTATCAGCAGAATGTTCTGCACTACTTAATTAAACAAGGTTGCACAACTGTAGTAAAAGAGTCAGGAGATAAAGCAAAAATTCAAATATTTGAATCAATTATTCAAATCAGTTCAGACATTTAAATGTATTGAAGCTAAATGAATATTTTAATCAATACAATTTGTTGAATTCCACAAGGTTTAATTCACCAAGGACCCACTAGGCATTAAACCAAATGATTTATTTAGTCTTAGGAATTGGACTCTATACCTTCAGGGACAAGAAAAAGATATGCTATTTATGAATGGAACCTGGAGTGCACCAATGCTTCCAGATCAAACCAGTCAGGCAGATGCTGTGGGAGATAGGTAGTACCTTAAATAAAAGGCCCTATGCCATGTAAGTTTTCACAGTATCTACCAGGACCTTGAATTGTACCTGAAAGCAAAATGGCAACCAGATAACTTGCAAAGCAGAGATATTACATGGGCATATCAAAACATGCCTATCACTGCCTGTGTCATTGCATTCTGGACCAGCTGAAGATTCTGGGTGACCTTCAAGAGCAGCCCCAATGTAGAGTACATATCAATAGTCAAACCATGAGGTGAAAGGATATGGTTGACTGTCGGAAGGGTTCCCTGATCTAGGAAAAGACAAAAATGGCACCCAGGTGAAGCTAGGCAAAAACCTTCCTAGCCACAAATTCTGCTTACTAATTGAGTACAAGCTATGAGTCCAGGAAGAACCCCACATTTTGCACTGTTCTTCAGTGGAGAAGTGCAACTCTATCCAAGATCAAAGTTGGAATATTTTCATATTTGGGCACTTCAAACACCCACGCCCACTTGGTAGAATTGAATGAGAAATTGTTCTTCACCATGCAAAACCACACAGCCTCCAGGTACTAGGACAGAACCTCAACAGCCTCATTTGGCTGGCCTGGAGTTGAAAGATATAATTGGGTATCATTAGCATACTGGTAATACTGGACCCCAAATCAACAAATAACCTCACCTAGTAATTTTATGTTGATATTGGGGGAAAAAGGATAGAGAGAATAGAAGCCTGCAGCATCCCACATATCAGGAACATATGGAATAATCTGTCCCCACCAACCAAAACTAAATGGGAAAGGCTCTGGAGAAAGAGAATGGTGTCCCCAATCCATAGCCCACAAAGCTGGCTCAAAAGGATATAATATTATTAAAATCCATTAAGAGATCAAGGAGCATAAAGATGGGTGCACCATCACCATCTTGGTTTCACCATAGGTCATTAACAAGGACAACCAAAGCTGTTCCAATACTAAATCTTGGCCTGAAACTTGACTGAAATGGGTCTACATAATCTTTCTTCCAGGGTTCTTGCTAACTGACCACTGACCACCTTCTCAACAATTTTCCCATAAAGATTGGGTATCATTGGTTCCAAAGATGGCCTACTTGAGGCCTACCATCACCTCTTTCAAAGCTGAAGGCACAATCCTCTCCATCAAAGAGGTCACCTCCCTACCTGATTTCACAACCCAGGACAGACCTGAAACCATTAAGCAGGTGGCTGAGCTGATGACATAGAGAGTCCTGTCCACTTCCTCAGGAGTCACTAGCTCAGATGATACAGAACACACCACCAGACCATACCTCGTACATTTCAGACTGCTCTACTCAATCATTGTTCAAAAGTGACTTTATCCACCAGACAGATGTTGGGGGAGCTCCCTACTTAATAATAGGCCTAAACCGAGTTTCTGGATGGGTATCAGCAGATGTGATATGGGCAGAGAAATATTGATATCTCACTCCTCTTATTGCCATGAGGTAATCCCTAATATTGACTCATGTCCAGTCAGCATTGTTCAGAGCTGTCCTCCAATATTCTCTTGGCCTGTTTTTTTGTAGTTCTACTTTAAATACTTTATCTTGTCAGACAAAATTTGCTCCATATCTGTCATTCCCTCAGTTATATCTTATATTCTGTGAACATAACCTATCCATAGAATCAGATATCATTACTTCGCTATTGGTAGCAATAGCAGTATCACGTAGACTTATATACAGCTTCACAGTGGTTTACAGACCTCTCTGAGCAGTTTGCAGAATCAGCATATTGCCCGTAACAATCAGGGTCCTCATTTTACTGACCTCGGAAGGATGAAAGCCTGAGTCAACCTTAAATGGAGTGAGATTTGAACTGCCAAACTGCTGACAGTCAGCAGTCAGCAGAATTCACCGGCAATACTGCATTCTAACCACTATGCCACCAGGGCTCACTGATATTGCAACTGCTAATTTCTGGCTCCATTCATAAAAGTGTCTCTTAATATTTCTAGTGTTATGATGTTTTGCCTCATTTTCTTAGTCAGAGTTAATCAACGCTAAAAGCTGGCTTCTATTTTCTCCCTTCCTTATAGAATCCTTAATTCTCTCCAGTGTCCAGTTTCTAAAATCATAAAGTCACTTATCTTTGTTATAAGCCAAGATATCCAAAATAATTGTGGTTCTCATGAGAAGGCTTTTTTTTTGTTGCTATAATTAGTTCAAAAAAGTTATAGAATCAGTCAACATTTCAAATTTAATTGTTGCAATTTTGTAAATTTAATCCAATGTAACTTTCTTGGATCTTATTAATAACTAAATCTTACTTAGTTTTTTTCTGTATATTTCAAATTCTTTAAGCTCTCAAACTTGTGATTATTTTTTTTAATTCAGAGTAAAGGTAAACTCACCCAGTAATTTTTCGAACAAGTCTCTAATAGCGTTAAGATAGTAAATAGTATCAGAGCTAATTGTAAGGGCCTATCTAGGCTTTTAGGGATGTGGTGGCTCAGTGGGTTAGGACACTGAGCTTGTCGATCAGAAGGTCGGCAGTTTGGTGGGTCAAATCCCAAGTGCCGCGTAACAGAGTGAGCACCTGTTACTCGTCCCAGCTTCTGCCCACCTAGCAGTTCGAAAGCACGTAAAAATGCAAGTAGAAAAATAGGGACCACTACGGTGGGAAGGTAACAGCGTTCCGTGCGCCTTTGGCGTCTAGTCATGCCGGCCACATGACCACGGAGATGTCCTCGGACAAGCGCTGGCTCTTCGGCTTTGAAACGGAGATGAGCATCGGCCCCTAGAGTCAGAAACGACTAGCACACATGTGCGGGGGAACCTTTACCTTTACCTAGGCTTTATAACCTCGCTCACATTCCAAAAAGGCTTATATAGGGTAGAAGCAGATAATTCTGCTTCCTGTTCTCTGTGGACTATAGTATCCTTAATATTTTGCCTACCTTATATACAGACTGTAAATATGATTTTGATAAAAGTAAATGGGAATGAAGAAGAGGTGCCTAAGCTCTCAAAATACTTGTAGAAAATGCAGGTGGATTATGAATTTGTTAAATTCAGTGATTGCTCAGGAATTGTTCCTGAACACACAGCACAACTGAAAGCTTGGTTGTAGAGCAATATGAGTTATCTTGATTTGAAGTTAAGGGGATTAAAAGAGTGTAAATAATTCAAGTCCCCAAGGTTGAATTAGAGATGAGTTTTTCTCTATACATTTATATATGTGTCCACTCGGGGGAGTCCTTTCAATCTGATATTCCTTTTCATGTGCATTTCTGTCCCTGCTTCTTCTCCTGATCAAAATGTCAGTTCTTTATTTGGCAGAAAGAGGGAGATAAGAAATAGTTGGAAAAAGAAACTTAACAAGTAAAAATGATAGAAGCAGCCAAAGGCAAGGAATATTGCTCCTGCCTCAAGAATTGCTATCAGCAGAAATATGTCTCCAGAAAATAAGGAGGGGAAGAAATGGCATTAAGGTGCGGCAGTAATTTAATAACCTAATTTAAACTGACTGGTTTCATTTCCTCTTGCCAGTAAAAGCACACATATGCAATACATTCTAATGCATTATTAATCCAGTTTTACTAATTATTATGCTATTATAATGCATCCAGTGAAACCTATCAATTTAAATGTTTTTCAAGGGTAAACCCTTTCAATTGAATATTTGCTACTGCACTTCTGCTCTTATTTACAGATTGCTTATCATTCTGTCATGATGATTATATGTATTTCACAACATGCTGAATTTAGATATCCTCCTCAATAGCTTAACCATAAAATGGAAAACTGATGGAAAGAACCAGGCTTGATAAGGAGCAATGAGGTTTGTTGTTATGGTGTAGTTCAGTGTATTTGGAATCAGCCGAATTCCCAATGTTTTAGTGACTCTTAAATTATTACCACATGTATTGTAAGGTGAGAAAATATGTTTTGACAGATTTGGAGGAATTTTGCTTATTTTACTATAAGGATCAAGAACTTGGATAGTTCCAGACACCTTGAAAGCATGGCTCATCATCCTAAAGGTAAAGGTAAAGGTTCCCCCGCATATGCGTGCTAGTCGTTTCCAACTCCAGGGGCCGGTGCTCATCTCTGTTTCAAAGCCGAAGAGCAAGCGCTTGCCCGAGGACGTCTCCGTGGTCATGTGGCCGGCATGACTAGACGCCAAAGGCGCACGGAACGCTGTTACCTTCCCACTGTAGCGGTCCCTATTTTTCTACTTGCATTTTTACGTGCTTTCGAACTGCTATGTTGGCAGAAGCTGGGACGAGTAACAGATGCTCACTCTGCTACGCGGCACTCGGGATTCGACCCACCAAGCTGCCGACCTTCCGATCGACAAGCTCAGCGTCCTAACCCACTGAGCCACCGCGTCCCTATCTCATCATCCTAATGAGAATTTAATTGATCAATTACCATCTTACAAAAAACAAGGTGATAGTCAGAATTACTTTAATTGATATGAAAACCTTGTCACAAGATTGGTTTAACAGATCAGAAAAAATGCATATGGAATCTTGCAAATTTGAATCTAAAATCATTTTACTTTCAAAAAAGAACATGTTACAACTACCTAGATGGCACTGATTTGTACTTTGTGACATTTTAGCTCTTTCATTCATAATTATACTTTCATTTCCCTATACATACTCATCAGCTTCATTCCACCAGATCAGATCATCTTCATTCAATCTGTTAGATCCTTTGCCTTTTCTTTAATTTCACAGACACCCAACATACTCATTTTTCTTTAATTGCTGAACTTCTGAAATTTACCATTTACCATTTTTATATTTTAAGTCACAATCTTCCACATGCTGTGATCTTTAACATGTGTCTATTAATAATGATTTCAACCACCCATCGTAGCTTTGGTCAACCAAGGCTTTCATATAATACTTTTTAGGAACATTTGTAGCAGCTTTAGTCATATTTTTCTGACATGCAGTGTTCACAGCTAACAGTGAGAACATCCTGGCACATATTGGCCAGGATGCCAGGAGCATAACAAAAGTCTACTTTTACTACAAACTTGCTCAAGTCATTCTATACAAGCTATAATTTCTAATAAAAAAGCTATTTTGCAAGCTAATGTAACTGTTGCCTGCCTCCCACTAACTAGACTCTAGAGACAGTACATTCATTGTTACTATATTTATGTAAACAAATGTTTTAGTTATGTGCAGCAATAAAAAAATAAAATTCTGTGGGGGGTTTTTCCCATACCCTTTCACGTTATCATTTTATTACTATATTTCTCTGAATTTCTTTTTTTTTTTTAATTGAAAAGTTTTTCAATACATTTTATCTTTAACATCCCACCCCCCAGCCCTTCCCTCCCTTCCCAACCCTATCCCACCCTCTCACCCTCCCCTTCCCCCCTCCCCCCTCCCCGACTTCCCAGAGCTGGATACAAGGTATAAAAATAAGATAAACAATCATAAACTCTCATATACTAATAACAATAAACTATTAAGTCTCTCGCACTTTAGCTCTTATAAGTTGACTACAAGCAATATACTTATTCAAATGCTAAATGAAAATTTTTAGTCCCATATTTATTCTGGATGTAATCAATCCATTTTTTCCACTCCACAACATATCGTTGTTGCGAATGGTCCTTCAAATATGCTGAAATCTTCGCCATTTCCGCCAGGTTGGAAACTTTTAAAGTCCATTCCTCTATAGTCGGCAGTTCTTCCTTCTTCCAATATTGCCCTATTAAGAGTCTCGCTGCCGTGATTAAATTCAGCATCAGATTAGTGTCCACCACGGTAGTATCGGTAATAATGCCCAGTAAAAACAATTGCGGACAAAACTTTATCCTTTTCTTAAATATCTTCTGCATATTCCACCAGATTTTGATCCAAAATGCTTTGATCTTTTTACAAGTCCACCATATATGAAAGTACGTTGCATCTTCACCGCCACATCTCCAACATTTATGCTGATAATTCGGATACATACTTGCTAGCTTTTTAGGATCTAAATGCCACCTATAAAACATTTTATAAAAGTTCTCTCTTAAATTTTGAGCTTGTGTAAATTTCACATTTCTCACCCAGATCTTTTCCCAAGTGTCCATTGTGATAACTTCCTGAATATTCTGTGCCCATTTTATCATACAGTCTTTAACAATTTCTGTTTCTGAATCAATTTCTATCAATGCAAGATATATCCGTTTGATATGTGCTGGGCCCTGATTTCTAATTTGCTTTACCAAATTTTCATCATCCATTAAAAAACCAATTTTCTGATCTTCTTTCCACCTGGCTTGTAGTTGCCCATACTGAAACCAGGTTTGAACAATCTTTTTTCCTCGTAAAAAATTATATGGCTTCAAACACCATACATTCCTCTCCAAACTCAAAATTTCCTTATATGTAGTCACATCATGTTTAAATCCAACATTTATATTCTCTATTGCGTGTTTGGGTATTGCCCATAAAGGTATCTTGTAATTTAACTTTTGTCTATGCTTTTTCCAAACTCGCAACAAAGCATGCCTCAAAATATGCATTTTAAACACATTGTCTACCTTCTTGTCATACAATAAATATGCATGCCAACCAAATAACAAATCATGCCCTTCAAGATTTAATAGTCTCCCTTGTGTCAAATTAATCCAATCACTTATGGCTGATAATGCAGCAGCTTCATAATATAATTTAAGATTGGGCATTTTTAGACCACCTCTTTCACGCGTATCCTGCATAATTTTAAATTTAACCCGTGGCCTTTTCCCTGCCCAAACAAATTTATTAATACCCTTCTGCCATTCCTCCAAATTTGAATCCTTTTTGAGAATGGGTATCATTTGAAACAAAAATAAGAATTTTGGCAGAACATTCATTTTTACTGCCGCAATTCTTCCCAATAATGACAATTGTAATTTTTTCCAACTATCCAATTCTTTTTGCACTTTGTTCCATAACTTTTCATAATTTTTTTTATATAATTTTACATTTGAGGGTGTTAAGTATACTCCCAAATATTTAACCCTTTCAACAATTTCAAATCCAGTTAACCTTTCTAAAGCTACCTTTTGTAATACTGTCATATTTTTAGATAACATTTTAGTTTTTTGTATATTAACCTTAAATCCAGAAACTTTCCCGTATTGCGATATTAACTCCATCAATTCCATAACAGAATTTTCTGGGTGTGTCAACGTAATAACCAGATCATCCGCAAACGCCCTCAATCTATAATCCTGATCTCTTATTTGAATTCCCTTAATTGTTTCCGAATTCCGTATTTTAATCAGTAATATCTCCAATGTTAAAACAAATAATAAGGGTGATAACGGGCAACCCTGCCTCGTACCCTTTTCAATATTACACATTTCAGTCAAACTATTATTAACAATTATTCGAGCTGTTTGCTTTTGATATAATGCCCTAATTGGTTGTAGAAATTCATCCCCAAAATTCATTTTATCTAATACTTTCATCAAAAATTTCCAATCCAATTGATCAAAGGCTTTTTCAGCATCCAAAAAGATCAATGCTGCAGGGATCTGGTTATTTCTTTCCAGAAATTCCAACAAATCAACTATATGTCTCACATTATTTTTCATTTGTCTACCACTTATAAACCCAGTTTGATCACCATGAATTACCTGTTGCAATACCCTCATCAGTCTACTAGCTAAAACCTTAGCAAATATCTTGTAGTCCGTATTCAAAAGTGATATTGGCCTATAATTTCTTGCTTGAGTAACGTCCTGATCTTCTTTCGGGATTAAAGAAATAAAAGCAGTTTTCCAAGACGGAGGCACTCCACCCCCTTTTTGAATTGTCTGAAACAGTTCCTTTAATGGCTTTATCATCTCAAACTGTAGATTTTTGTAATACACAGCAGTCAAACCATCCGTGCCTGGCGCTTTACCTGCTTTTAACTGTTTAATTGCCAAGAATATTTCTTCCTCAGTTATCAACTGATTCATCTCTTCTTTTTGCTCTTGCGTAAGAACCGGGATGCTAATGTCTTTTAAATATAAATCAATGTGTATTTCATTGATCTTATCTCTAGCATATAATTTAGAATAAAAATCAACAAAGGTTTCCTTGATAAGATTCTGTTGATACACGACCTTTCCCTTATGTTCTATTTTATCTATATTAGAAACCCTTTGCTTCTTCCTTAGCATATAAGCTAACCATCTACCTGGTTTATTGGCATTGCAAAAAGTATTATGCCTTGCAAACCGTAAATTAGTTGCCACCTGATCAGCCATTAACTTGTCAAATTGTCCTCTTAATAACTTAATAGCCTCTTTGATCTTCACATCCGATGGATTCAAAATTAAAGCCTTTTCTTTTTCCTTAATCTCTATCTCTAATTCCTTCCTCCTAAATTCCAAATTACGTCTATATTTATTATTAAGATATATCAACACACCTCTCATATATGCCTTACTAGCATCCCATACCATTTCCATAGAAGTACCCTTATGCATATTTGTTTCAAAAAAAACCTTCATCTGTTTTTTACACTCTTCCACATTTTTCTGATTTCTAAACAGATTCTCATTTAAACGCCAGGAACGTCTTTCTCTAATATCTTTTCCAATCTCTAACCAAACTGGACTGTGGTCAGACATAATCCTTGAACAAATCTTTATCTTCTTAGTTCTAAAAAAAAGATCATTAGTCAGTAATATAAAATCAATCCTAGAAAAAGATTGATGTCTATCAGAAAAAAAAGTATAGTCCCTTTCTTGTGAATTCCTCTCCCTCCAGACATCACATAGTTCCATATCATCCATCATCTCAAAAAAAGACTTAGGCAATTTAGCATGACTTGGGGTACTTCTATAAGATCCACTCTTATCCATTTGTACATTCAAAATACCATTCCAGTCTCCCATAAAAATAAAAGATTTGTAATCCAATTGGGTAATCTTGCTGTGAAATAAACTATAAAAGTCAGCTTGCTGTTGATTAGGAGCATATAATCCAACCAAAAGAGTTTTTTTGCCTTCTATTAACAAGTCCACAATAACATATCTTCCTTGTTGGTCTGCTTCGATTAACTCTGCTGTAATTGTATTCTTAACATAAATAACCACTCCATTTTTCTTGTTGGTTGCAGAAGCAATAAATTGTGTACCTAATCTTGAATTTAATAAATACTTTTGGTCTATAACTCTAATATGTGTTTCTTGTAAGCAAATAACATCAGTCTTAAATTGTTTTAAATATTGAAAGATTTTCTTTCTCTTCTGTGGTGAATTTAATCCATTGACGTTCCAAGTTAAAAACTTAGTCACCATTTTTGGCAACCCGAAGCTTTTGGAGCGCGTCTTCCAAGATCCCCTTCACATTTTTAGGCCGCGCTCCTCCCACAGCTTCGCTATAGGTACGCTTTGGAAGTTCCACAACATTCTGCTGATCCTGCTCTTGCTCACGTCTGATTCGTCTCGAAGCAGCACGCGTAATCCTCTGGTCTCTTACTTCTTCTGATACTGTTGAAATTTGATCCACTCCTGCTGCTTTCTCATCTGTCTGTATTCCTTCGGCATCTTGAGACTTTCCCTCCTTTGTTGATTCCAAAAGTGGTATGGGGATTGCTTTTAAAACATTGCTATAAAATCACGTGCCTGCATCACTGTAGCAAGACGGTATCTTGTGTCTTCA
>JAKJMR010003672.1:0-35589 GCA_024449315.1 Daboia siamensis | reverse complement strand
AAGAGCTCTGAATGTTAGAGTTCTGTTCACTGACACACTTACCTCCTCATGATTCTTCCTCAGATATACCAGCTCTTCTCTGAGGGATTCAACTTCCATTTCCAGATCTGACTTGGCAAGAGTGAGTTGATCCAAGAGCGGGCGCAATCCATTAATGTCAGCTTCCACATTCTGACGGAGACCAGCTTCAGTAGTATATCTAATCCACAACAGAGTTTACAGGAAGTGTCATGATTACCATATTTGCAAAAAGTGTCCCAAAAACAAGTCCTCTAGGAAAATGGTCGACAATCCCTCAAAGTACCATGAAGAGTGAAGATGCCCAGAGATTAGTGAAGGCTGGCTGTTTATGTAAGGAGGGGGGGGGGGGAAATGCATTGAAAAACAGGGGACGAAACAGAGTGTCCTCCCAGATGAAAGCACTTCAAGTTGGAAAAATTCTGAAAAGGCACATTTCACACTATGTGATTGTGTGAAATCTCCCACCTTTGAATTGTACTATTACTAGCTACTAGGAGTTTGTAATCAAGAAAGTGGTGTATCCTTTCCTCAGGTAAAATCATTGAATTCAACAAAATTAGAAGGAAGCAGGTGAAAAATGAATCATACTCACTTCAACTTAAAATCTTCAGCAGTCATCCTGGTGTTATCAATATTCAGGAGCATTTTGTTATAATCATCTGTTTCAGCAATAAGCTGAAATAAATAAATAAATAAATAAATAAATAAATAAATATGTTTATGATACAGTAATAAGTAAATTGCCAGGATTGTTTTGACTGCTTGATACATCTAATGTTGAAATACTTGGTTTTGATTTGCCTGTAAGATTACAATTTAAGAAATGTGACATCTGAAAAAGTAGCACTTTTTTCTTCTTCTTCTGTCTTTCTTCTCCTACTATTTTTTGGTTTGATATTAGTTCTATTTTTCAGACCTGATTTTTATGGGTATCTGCTGTGTTTTGCTTATATTTGAAGACATGATCTCCTGCATCTATGCACCAACATTATTCAGTTTTTCTGGCTGCTGAGTTTGTGACAGTTCCCACTGAAAGCCATTTTACTTGAAAAGAAAGGATCACTGATTGACCAACCACACCTATAGCCATTTGGTGTTTCAGGTTTGAACTAAAGAACATCCATATTTGAGTGGGTGTCTAAATGGAGAGTTCTGTGCACTACATGGGTGCATGGAATCACTGGGCTGCCCACCCACTTTCATTAAGGCAAATAAGGATTTGGATCCACTTCCCAAACTGATGTCTACCAATATTCTATTTCCTAATTTTCTTTATATCTTTCTAGAAAGGATATCAAGAAATCCTAAAACATAGAGAGTGAAAGTAAAGGTAACATTTCCCATTTTAAAGTAAATACAAATATGTGTACTTCATAGCTAATTATCACTACAAATTTTCTTGCCTACTAGGGTCCCACTTTTGCCTAATACCTTTCTGTTGATCTTTAATATCTTTCTTCTTTTTAGTTTCATCTCTAAACAGATATTTCTAAATAATTCAGTCTCATAATATATGATGTTTCTCAGTAAATCTGTAAGAAGAAACTAAAATCTCTGCTAAAATATACCTCTTAGAAACCCTGCTGACACCAACCTGTTATTTTTTTTACATTATATGACTGATCTGTATTAAATACAGGCTGAATTTGGCTCCAGGAGTTGTCAATGACCAACACCACCACAAAATAACAAATTCTTATACTGATGTTTTCTTTTTCCTCCTTAGCTCTTTTTCTCCTTATATAATGTAGGAAGGAGCAGGAATATTATTGATTTTGATTTCTCATTTACTTAGAAAAGCTATAGATTATGAAGAATTAAATTTGATTTAACATTAGTGTGCAAGAAACAATTGATATAGGATTAAACTCTATGCTTATTTACAAAATGATTATTTCTATCTCATCTCATCTCCTACAAAACTGATTGTGATCTCTCTTTTTGACACTTCTCCTTCCAAGTTCTCTTTCATTTTTATGGGCCTTCCCACTTCATCTTTTACATGGATGGCACTAAAGCTGCAATCTATCTTATGAACACAGATTGTATACATACCTCATTGTAGGCTTGGTCAATTTCTTGGTAATAGTGACTATAGTCCTTGTCTGGTCCAATATCACCATGCTTCTGATACCATTCTTTGATCCAGATCTCAAGCTGACAATTTTCATCTTCCAGTCTTTTCACCTGGTCCAGATAATTAGCCAGGCGATCATTAAGATTCTGCATGGTTGCCTTTTCATTGCTGGAGAGCAGTCCTCCATCACCACCACCAAAACTACCACTGCTGAATGGGTAGCTGCCACTGCCATAACTGCCACCACCATAGCTGCCACCGCCATAGCAAACACCACCATATCCACTTCCACCATAGCCACCATAACTTCCACCACCATAGCTGCCACCACCATAGCAGCTACCTCCATAGCTTATTCTCCCTCTACTAATTCTCCCACAGCTACCACTGCTGAAGCCACCTCCTCCATATCCACTCCGGGATCCTCCATAACTTTTTCCAGAAAGTCCCCTTGAGGACCCTGAGGATGTAATCTTGATGCTGCCTCCACTACTGATCCTGCCACCTCCACCAATGCTTCCACCACTCTTAGTGCCACAACTCATAGTGATTTAGATTTAGAATCCAAATCTTAGAAAAGCCCCACTTTAGCTGCACAGCCTGGTACTCAGATTCCAACTGCAATCCTTCATCCCAGCTGTCCTTATTTATATTTCCTGTGGAGGGAGTTGCCACAAAAGCTGCTCCTGGTCCCTCCCGTGGTGTTTGCCAATCCCTTTGTTTATGCCAAAAATTATCTCCCAATGGGAGAGGTTTTTTTTAAAGTTATCAAAGGGAATCTAATACGTAGCTGGCTTTGTCACTCCCACAGAAATTTTAAATGATGATAAAGATATAGCTGCATATTCAGCCTTATATTTTGCTAATTTATCCTGTATGTCTCAGCTTTTGTCTGCCAGCACATCATCATCTTTGGCAGTGAAGGAAAATGCATTCATAAGTGTGTACATTAAAGGACATGGGTGAATTTGTCTTTTACTGGTCATCTTTGAACAGATTACTTATGCTTAATGAAGATTCATTGAAATCAATGGGGCAAGGTTGTGTAACTAATTTTGTTCTTCATTTTACATTCTAGGATATGCCAATAAGGAACAAATATGATTTGTTAGTTCTCACTGCTCAATATCATCGCTGTAGTTTTATGGAACTGATATTCTTTATATTCTCTCTAGCAAAATTCTTTTGCAACCTAATTTACAAAACAAATGTCAAAAAGTTCCTTTTAAAATCCAATTATCGAGTCAAGATTATTATAATTTCATAATTTATCACTAAAATGGAAATTAATCATTAGAAAGAAAAGGACCAAGAGAGAAGTTGACACCAACTCTTAATTGCCCATTGACTCTTAGCAACCACAGTTCTTAGATGTTGTAAATTAATACAAACAATATTCTGGGGAGGATGATATTAACACTTTAATACATTTTTAATTAATATAAATAGCTTTGTGGTTTTTATGTTTTGTTTTGATGGTAGTTAAAATACACAAAATTAAATAAATTGCATAGATTCTTTTCATAGTAGAATAATAAGGTAGAGTGATTTTTGATCAAT
The DNA here is from genome assembly GCA_024449315.1 of Daboia siamensis. Classification (NCBI taxonomy): domain Eukaryota; kingdom Metazoa; phylum Chordata; class Lepidosauria; order Squamata; family Viperidae; genus Daboia; species Daboia siamensis. The sequence continues at coordinate 31,931 of JAKJMR010003672.1, read as the reverse complement.
AAAGAGAATTATTTTTAAAATTTGCAAGAAGGGTCAAATTCCCACATGGGAGGAGCAATAGTATGCCATAAAAAAGTGAAATTCAGATTTTTAGCCTGATTTTTATTTTTCTGGACGAGATTCTGGATATTTTTTCCCCACTGTTTATACTTTGTGATGTAGTGGCAACAACATTTAACTCTAATTTCTTGTCAAGAATGTCTTTCAATAGAAGACATTGAATACTAAGAGGCTAAACATAAATGGATTTCCAGCCTAATTAAATTCCTTCCTTAGATATCTTTGTAATATTTTTTTATTTATATTATTCCTTTGGGTGGTTCTTTTCCATTTAGCACAGCCTTGAGAACCTGTGCACAGCTGGCACCATGTTCTATTTAAATTTCCGCTTGTATCATCCATTAATTCAATATTTAGCTGAATTTTTAAATATTTACCTGGTATTACTGAACCATTTTTATAACCTACCTGACTGGTGTTGAACATAGAGGTAGGGAAGGGGACAGGAAGTCTGTGGTGCACCAGTGCTTGCCACGTTTAATTCACTGACCATCTTTTGACCCATTTTATTCCATAGCTTATTATATTTTGCTTTATTGCATTATTGTTTTCATGCAGATAATGTTGCTGTCCAAATCAACAAGTTTAACAGATACTTCTGTTTTATTTAATCTTTAATTATGATGTACCAGTTCAGACCAAGATCTTTTTCATAATTCATCTCTCCATTCTGTAGAGGATCTTGTCCAGGTGGATATGCATATTACCATAATTAACACATTTGGGTTGCAAAAAATCTGGATGACTACCAGATATAGAGCACCTAGCAGTTTTTCAGTCTTCCCTTAGTGTGCTTACTATATAGCAGTATAAAAAGCAATTACATTGTACTCCAATAAGCTGACATAATTGAAAGTTATTGCATACATCTCAATGTTTGTACATATTTTAAAAGATGTATTTGAATGTACTATGATTTAAAGACTTTGGTGGTGAATGACCATGAGTAGACACTCTCTGAATGCTTAAAAATTAATATGACAATAGTTAAATGCATGGAGTTAGGATTAGACAGTTGTACTAAATCAGTAGATTTTTATTTAAATGGGGTGTGGGTGTGTTTTTGTGCTCGTGTATGGTTTTATTTTATATCGCAAACTGAGGAGAAAAGAACATGAATCCAATACGCAGTAGGAAAATTTATAGAAGCAAGAAAACTGAAATGTACACAACCGTTCCTTCTTATTTGTTACATATTCATGTGGTTTGGTCCAGTGTAACCTCTAAAATCAAAAGGCTAATGTCAGATATTTTTTTCCCCAATCAGATTTGTTCCTTCCTGAAATGTTGCAATTAGAATTTTTGAGTAAGATGCAGCTTGCTGTAATTATAGTAGCTAAATCAGGTTCAGCAGCATCAATCTATTGCCTGTTAACTAATTTAGGAAGAGGAGGGAAAAAAAAACAGAGCACCTGTCCCAACCCTTTTTTGTTCCCTGGGCTGTGCTGCTATGGCTAAGATTTAAACAACTGATAAAAGAAGTATTTTCATCTTGTGTACAACTCACAATGATCACACCCAGAGTTTCCTCATCGATCACCTTTCCTTACTAAGCATCTCATACTAAGCAAACATCTCATTTAATAAGACTTCCCTAAACTGTCTAAACTATGCAGATGTGGTTTTGCTAATATAATCTACACATATTCCAGGGACTGCTTACTTCAGCTCAATTTTCCCCTTTACTCACTCTTTAAACAAGGTGAGCAAAGATGGGACTGTTTTCTAAATCCTTTCTCTTTTGGTTTCTCCTTTTTTGTTTGCTTTAGCCAACTGCATACAGACCTACAACAGTTCATTTATTTATTTTATTTATTATTTAAACTTATATACTGCCCTTCTCCCGTAGGACCCAGGGCGGTTCACAAGGCGATTAAAACAATATAACAATACAAAAGTTAATAACAAATTAAAATAAATTAAATTATCCTTAATTAAATCTAAAACCCTTAACTCTAATTAAAAAACCCCAATTACAATAGGTTAAAAATTAAAAAAAAATTTAAAAATTAAAAGTTCTCAGTGACTGTTGCAAATTACAATGGTACTGAAAAAGTGACTTATGACCATTTTTTACCCTTAGGACTGTTGCAACATTCCCTATGGTCGCATGATCAAAATTCAGGTGCTTGGGAACTGACTCATATTTATGATGGTTGCAGTGTCCTGGGGTCACATGATAGTCTTCTGAGACCTTCTGACAAGCAAACTCAATGGGGAAGCCAGCTTCACTTAACAATCATGTCACTAACTTAACAACTGCAGTGATTCACTGAGCAACTGTGGCAAGAAAAGTTTAAAATGGGGCAAATTAAATTCCTTAATAAATATTTCACTTAGCAACAGAAGTGTTGTGCTCAGCTGTGGTCGTAAGTTGAGGATACCTGTTTAAAAGAATGAAGACATGGATTTATGACCATTTGCTTATTTATGGAGATGCATTTTGAAGGACCATTACTTTGCAATGATTTATTGTGATTTTTGATGCTTTGTCATTTCATAATGAGGCAACCCTTTCAACCTTCCATTGCACTGTGTGTAACATGGCTGTACATGCTTCATAAATGATTAGAAAGAGGAGATGCTTCAGGAGATGTTGACATGAACAGATGTGTCTGCTTTTGCAGTCATGTTTTAAAATCCAACTCTAATCCAATTCTGTTCATTGTCAGTAACCATTAATACATCCATTCCAACTTTTTCTCCATTATCCTGGTAGAAAGTAGGATTAAAGCCCACATGAAAAAAATTTTATTCCTAGAGAACTATGTTCCCAGCAGAAGACATGGGAACAAGTTCCATTTTGCACAAAGCTAATATTTACAGAACTTTCATCCAGGAGTAGTTATCCCTTTATTGACCTTATTGTCTCTTTACAAATTTAGCAGGAGACAAGGATATGTACCACTATTGAATGCCTTATGAGCTTAGAATTACAAGAGTTAATTTCAGCTGGCTCTCCCACTTTTTAACCTTACATGGTGACTCAGAAATTTGAAAGGGTTTCAAAGTTTAATATCCTTTCTGTTAAGTATTATGTTGAAAGCTCCTACTTGAAGATAGGGATATTCGCCTGTAGAAGCTACTGAGGGACAGTTTGACTGTTCCAAGGTATTTCCCAGACAGTTGAACCAAGTTTTAATTTCTTAGCAAACATGCATGCACTACCACACAATGAAAATCCACATGTTCCAGGAAATCAGATTCAACTGCCTATTATGGAAATTCCAACATCCATTATGAGTTGAGATTACTATTCCTATTCAGTATGTTTAAGTTTTCCTTGTCTGAAGGAAACCTTTAACCTGTGTTAAAACTGAATAGCCCTCCCTCAACAGAGGGGGAGGGATAAGAAACACCTATCTCCTGTCTACAACACAGTCCTTTCAGCATTTCCAAAAAGATTCCACATTCATTTGCACTCTGATTCAGGTGACCCTGGGGGCACAGATAAGATGGTCTCAATAGCTCTTGTAAAGAATGCTAACAATCAGATGAGTGAAAAGAACTCTGATCCTTCCACTCCCCCCTCCATCCTGTTGGTACTAAACTTTCCACCTCCAGACCCCAACATTGAGTCAGAACTGATGAAGCTTCTTGAATGAGAAGTGAAAAATCTTCTTATTCAAGGGAAAAAAAATAGTTCAGCTGCTTTTTGGAAAAAAAAAATGTTTGAAACAACCATGACCTGGATGTCTCCATAGACATTTAACTTTTGGAAGGCTATTCAAGAAAAGATTGATCACTTGCCAGATCCCTCCAGCTTTATATAGGAGTCATTGACGAAAACCACAGATGGCAGGAAATATACAACATTGTTCTAAATTGCGCTTATACTTCTTTCTGGGTAAATGATTCTCAGCTTTTTGGTTATACTAAACTTCCATGTCAGAAGCATGCTGAGAGGATCAATCAGTGACATCACTGTGGCCTGGGGGATGCTTAGTTGGGGTCTCCTTTCAAGTTCCTGTTAATGAGCCCACCAAAGTGGTACCTATTTATCTACTTGCATTTTCACACTCTGCCAAACTGTTAGGTGGGCAGGAGCTGGAATGAATTATGGGAGCTCATCCTGTCACATAGCAGCACTCAGGCTCCAAACACAGGCTTGCAAATTGTCAATCCAGCCTCCTAATACAATGAGCCATCATGTTCCAACTTTTTGATTGAAAAACACCTTTGAAATATTGAATACCCTGGACTCATGAAACAAATGGCTACCATGGGACAAAGTTTATTCCCCCCCCCAAAAAAAATGAGTATAGGGTAGTTAGAAAAGACTCATTTATCGAAATATTTATGAAATTGATCATCATTATCATCTCTTCCATCCCACAAAGATGTTTCTTATGAATCACTTTTAGCCTCCCTCCCCACCCTTGGGCAAGTTGAAATATTATAAATAAAATACTGGGCTTACTATCCTTTGTAAATGTTCTAACAATGGAATCAAATTGTGGTTAGAGATGCAACATATTCATTTCCTTTAAAAAAAAAAGTGAAATAATAAAATCAGGTGGAGAGAGAACTGAAGCAGGTACCTAGCTCCAAGTTTCCAATCTCCTTTCCAGGTTCTTGCTTATATACCAGTTAAACAGAATCACTGATCACCTATAAATTATATAGGTTCTGTTGGGAACTTTGGATGAACAAATGAAGGGAGGGAGGAGGTGAGGTAATTCAATAATGCCACCCTCTCCTCCATAAATCTTTCACACGTATATGAGAATAAATCTGCTTTCCATTAAGATCATCCTTTCATCCCTGATAATGTAGATTCGTGCAGTTCATATATCTTGTTTGGATGCAGATCTTTCCTTTGTCTATTCTGGATCCAGATCCCAAAGCATCATTTCCTTATACATACATTGCATGTTTGGCTACCTTGAGACATTCATAGAAAGTATGTTTATAAGTGGAACAATAAATGGGTAGATGAGTTATGATTATGGAGAGAGAGATTGCAAACAGCCAACATATCCCTGTTTTATAACATAAATGACCCAGGAATTACAAGATTGCAAAAAGTAAAAGATAGTGGTGATAATTTAGTTTTTCATCTTTTATTTTATTTCAAGGGCATTAATTTAATAGAGGATGAAAAGAAAGCAAGAGTAATTTCCTTCTAACTGCTGAAAGGACTGTGTTGTAGACAAGAGATAGGTGTTTTTTTTATCCTTCCCCCTCTGTTGAGGGAAGGCTGTTCAGTTTTAACACAGATAGCCTCTTTTACCTGTCTTTCAAACCTTTCAAATTCACATTCTCTTCCAGAAGCAATTGGGGTTAATTGATGTTAATATTTATGTTTGCTAATTATTGCTCTGCTTTGTTCTTTAACTTTAAATTGTTTACTGTGGATCTTTGAATTTTTGTATTGTCTGTTCATATTTGTTTATCTGGGGAATTCTTGTAAAAACAAAAAAAAATTCTTCAAATGGTATGGAAAAAACAAAGCTTCACTTGTCTTGTTATCTTGATTTGTTTGTGATGATGCTGATGGATGTAGGTGACTATGGGTGTAGCAAGAACAGAGTTCTGAATCTCAGTTGGAAGGCATTCTTGCCTAAGAGGATGCTTAGTCAAAACTATGATGGTGAAGGCTTGGCAAAGCTCCACCCAGGTTATCATGATGCTCAAAGAAGAGAGTGTGCCTCAAGTTATTAAGCTGACTGAAGAGGATGAGTAATAGTGGTGGGTTTTTAGGACAGACCTGTGCTAGGGGGAGGGGTTACCTCCCTAAATTTTAATGTGCTTCTGTAGATTTTAAAAGGGCAAGGTTAAATGCTTAAAAGAACAAGATTAAATGCTTTGGTAAGGCCACACCTGGAATACTGCATCCAGTTTTGGTCGCCACGATGTAAAAAAGATGTCAAGACTCTAGAAAGGGTACAGAGAAGAGCAACAAAGATGATTAGGGGGCTGGAGGCTAAAACATATAGGGAACTATTGCTGGAATTGGGTATGTGTAGTTTAACAAAGAGAAGGGTGAGGGGTGACATGATAGCAGTGTTCCAATATCTCAGGGGCTGCCACAAAGAAGAGGGAGCCAAGCTATTCTCCAAAGCGCCCAAAGGCAGGACAAGAAGCAATGGATGGAAACTAGCCAAGGAGAGAAGCAACCTAGAACTAAGGAGAAACTTCCCTGACAATTAGAACAATTAACCAGTGGAACAACCTGCCTCCAGAAGTGGTGAATGCTCCAACACTAGAGGTTTATAACAAGAGACTGGACAGCCATTTGCCTAAAATGGTATAGGGTTTCCTGCCTTAGCAGGTGGTTGGACTAGATGACCTCCAAGGTCCCTTCCAACTTATTATTATTATTATTATAAATTCTTACTCCTTATTTTTTGGTGTGTGTTCTGAATCTTCATGCAGGTCTCGCAGAAGTTGTATCTCAACAGACTGCAGATTATCAACGTGAAAGAGTTTCTCATTGTATAAATAAGTCCAAAGTCTAATATCCAATTTAAATATTTGCCCATTGTCAAACAGAAAATCAGATATGGTGTTTTACACACAAAAGGTCTACTTGCTATCACACACAAAGCTAATTTAGGATTATATACTGCTACTTCATGAGATGGGGTGGCACAGTGGCTTAGTAGTTAAGATGCTAGGCTTGTTGGCTGGCGAGCCAGCAGCTTAGGTTCAAGATCTGAATGCCATACAATGGGATGAACTCCCATTCTTGGCCCACCTGCCAACCTAGCAGTTTGAAAGCATGCAAATGTAAGTAGATAAATAGGTACCATTTCAATGGGAAGATAACAGTGCTCCATGATGTCATGCTAGCCATATGACCATGGAAATGTTTTCAATGCTGATTCAATGACCTTGAAACGGAGATGAGCATAGCCCCTATACTCAGCAATGACTAGCAGAGTAAAATCCTCAGGGATTTCTTTACTTTTTACTTCATGAGATATCTAAAGTTCATAACTTAGTTTTTCATTTGAAAGTGGCTACAATGAAAGAATGTGTTAGCACCCATTTCATGATCATGCCTTCTATTATCTGAAACACCCCTACACTTACAGGGAAGTGTAGCTAGTATAAAACATGATGCTTAGAGAAGAGAATGTGAAAACTGAAAAGAAAATTTTGGTTTAATTAACTAGACAGATTAAAGGAATCCCTCTCTTTGAGTGTTAATATTCTATGCAGTATGGATGCAAATGCTATGGATTGCACTACTGAATTACTTGTGCATAATTCACAGCATTCTTTAAAAGGTACCACTGACTTATAACTTTTAATGTGATGAAATGGGGCAGTTATTCAATACATAGAAATAGTTATGTGAAATGAATTTATATTAAAGTTAAATTTTAATGAAATCAAGGACAACTTAGTTTTGGTTTCCAGCTCACTATTCAAATATCCAGTGCATCTTTCAGACTGAAAAAAAATATGCATCTTTGCTCAATATATTTGAATATTGGTTAGGTTTTTTTAAAAAAAATTTGATTTATATAAAAAAGACATGCTATTAGGATCTGTCATGGTCAGTAAATGCTGGGAATTTCAGGTTGAAATAGTCAAGAGGGAAGCCACAACTATGTGATCAAAATTACAAACCTTTTTAAGATGTGTTGCGTTATGCATGCAGTGGTGGGATTCAAATATGTCAGGGGTCTTCAAACTTGCCCCTTTTATGACTTGTGGACTTCAATTTCCAGAATTCCTCAGCCAGTGTGCCAGAGAACAACCAGTTCTCTGTGTGGATGCTGCTTCCAGAAGTCCATTCTGGATCTGGGCAACAAAAAATTAGTTACCAGTTCTGCCAAAGTGGTGCAAATTGGCTGAATCCCACCACTGCATGGAGGTCAAGACTTTGCTAATGGGGGTCATTTGTACTATCTTGATTTTTATTTTATTTGTGGATGACATGCTGTAAGATTTCCAATTGGATGTTCATTTAAGATTTTGGCTTTTCTGAAAAAACAGTATGTAGTTTTCATGATATCCAAGTGTATATAAAATCAACCAACCATTATTAGTATTACACAGTAACTAATCCTCGGACATCACATTTGGACTCCCAAATTGGGGAGGAATGGATTTTTTATTTTTTTTAGAAACCATAAAAAAGGGGAATTTAGAAAGCCAGAATCATAATAGAGCATATATATTTTCAAGCTATTTGTATATTCCTGTTCAAATATGCCTAGGAAAACAAATCAAAATATTTTTGTAACAATTGGATTTTAATATAAGCTGATAAGTGCACAAATAACTAAGCATTTACATCTATGGAGCTCTTCTGCCCTACTCACATAAAAAGCACCACTTGATTTATCATACAGGTTAACTAAATTATTAAAATACTGATGCAATTACAAAAGTTTGTCTGCTATAGAATACTGTAAATCTGGTTAGAAATGGCTGTGGATTCTGATGTCATTCATCAGATGAGAAAGAAAAACTACATAGTTATAAAGAGACACACAGCTTCCTTCCTTCCTTCCTTCCTTCCTTCCTTCCTTCCTTCCTTCCTTCCTTCCTTCCTTCCTTCCTTCCCAACCAGTCTGTCAATGGTTTGAAATAATTAATAATAATTTTAAATGCCTTTTAAAAGTAAGCCAAATGCAGTGGCTTCCCCTCCCTGATCTGGGGATTAATTTAGCTCTGTTGACACATGTGTCTTTTTAACATCAATTATATTTAGTTATGAAACAGATTAACACATTTTTTTATTAATGGATTGCTTTATAACAGCTTATCCACTATGGTAGATGATAATAGTTTTGACAAGAAATGAATGGAGCAATGCTCATTAGTGTGGGTAAGCTATTTTGCAAAGTGCCTGTCAGAAGAGTTGTTCATATCTGTGTTCAGATTTCAGGCTGACATTTTTATGCCATTACCTAACTCCATGACAGGTTTGAGAAATCTATGCAACACTGGATGTATCATGCAAACTAACCCAAATTTTAAGAGAAGAAACAGAAAAAGCAGTTCCCACTCCAAATGCAACAGCATGCAGGGAGAGATGCATTGTTCGTTTTCATTTTCTCTGCCTTCTTCAGGATTCCATAGATGGTCCTGCCAAGAGACTCTTCTGCAAGCTGTTGAATGAATGAACCTTTATTATCAAAGTACAACATGTCTACAGTGAGATTAGCTGAACCTCCCTTCATGCCCCCTGCCACAACTCACAGTGACAACAAACCCACCATCTTGTTACACCATGTGAGCTAATTGCACATACACCAGCCTCACAAGTCAGTCACACATAAAATTATGTCCTGTTCAAGAGCCTGACAGCCCATGGATAGAAGCTGTTCTTCAGCCTGTTGGTATGGCTGGCTATACTCCTGTATCTCCTATCCAATGGTAGGAGAGTAAAGAGATACCAATTAGGGTGTGAGTCATCCCTGAGAATTTTCCTCACTCTTGCAAGGCAGCGAGCCCTAGGGATGTCATCCAGTAGTGTCAGGGGACAGCCCACAATGTTTTGTGCTGTGCTCACCACTCTCTGTAATATCTTTCTATCCACAGTTGTCAGGCCAGCATACCAAACCACAATACAGTGTGAGAGGATGCTCTCTATAGTAGACCAGTAAACATCTACTATGATCCATAGTGATAGCTTTATGCAAAGTGTTGGTATTTTGGCTTCCTTGTGTTTCCACATCCACTGGAGAACCGGCCAGAAAGGCTGATGAAATTACCAACTTCTATTTAAATAAGTATCAGCTTCTTGAATACAAGGAATTGGGATGAAGTATATCAAATCAGGACCAAATGGAATGTCACTGGTCATTTCCATAGGAGGGAAGAATCTGTTGAATTAAGGCTGAAACTTGACAAAATACAGAATTTGCTATTCTTGCAGACTGACCTAATAGTTATTTGTTCCAATGTAGTTGGCAAGCCTACCCTTGTACAGAAAGAGTGGGAGTGGATCTTAATTTGAAGAGATGAGAACAAATAGTTTGGCCTTATTTTAAAATTCCAAAGTCCTGGCTGTGCAGTGTACCAAAGTTTTTAATTTGGGACAAAGCTGAACAAAGAGGGCACAAATGGGGAGATATCCTCACTTATTGTAACAAAAAAAAACCAGTAATCAGCCTTAATGCCATTAGACTAGAAGCTTCAATGCATTAGAATCCACAAAAGTTTATACTGTAATATATTTGCTCATCCATAACATACAGTTAGATATATTGTTGTTGTTTCATATGAAAATTTTCATAGTGAAACACAGATCTCTTCCTGGGCTGTCTATCATAATCAATGCAGAAATTTATTTCCCTTTTCAGAATAATCCAAAATAGCTTTCAGCATATATACTTATACTTGTATTTTAAAAATGCTATATACAATCTCACCAACTGTCTTTTTTCTGCTGGTTGTCCACATGATTAAAAAAATTTCCACTGATTGTTCTGCAGTGCATTTGTATATTGTACAATCCCACACCATAATGTAACAACACATATTATATAAGCAGATCAGTGGTTTTTCCATTCAACTCTACATTTCTAAACTACTCAATGAATGATACAACTAGGATGGGACATTAGTTGTATCACTCTAAGACAAGATCTTAAAATCATAACAGGGGCACTAGAGGGTTGTTAAAACTGTGCCCTTTTCCAGGGCAGCATCTTCAGAGATTGCATAGAAGCTAGAAATGATTGTCCATCAAGTTCAGAAAAGTTAGGTAACTTGGGATAGAATTGAAGCTGCAGATTAAATATGAGTGGTCTATTGTCTATTGAGTGGTCTATTGGCAGAAAGTGAAGAAGAACTAAAGAGTCTCTTGTTGCAGGTGAAGAAGGAGAGTGCAAAACTTGGGTTGAAACTTAACATTAAGAAAACCAAGATCATGGCATCTGGCCCTCTCAATTCCTGGCAAATAGATGGGGAAGAAATGGAAGTAGTGACAGATTTTATTTTCCTGGGCTCCAAGATCACTGCAGATGGGGACTGTAGCCAAGAAATTAAAAGACGCTTGCTCCTCGGGAGGAAAGCCATGGCAAATCTAGACAGCACACTAAAAAGCAGAGACATCACCCTGTCAACAAAAGTGCATATAGTCAAGGCTATGGTCTTTCCAGTTGCAATGTATGGCAGTGAAAGTTGGACCATAAAAAAGGCTGAGCACCAAAGAATTGAGGCCTTTGAACTATGGTGCTGGAGAAAACTCCTGCAAGTCCCTTGGACTGCAAGGTGATCAAACCAGTCAGTCCTAGAGGAGATCAATCCTGACTGCTCTTTAGAAGGCCAGATCCTGAAGCAAAAACTCAAATACTTTGGCCTCCTGATTAGAAGGAAGGACTCACTGGAGAAGAGCCTAATGCTGGGAAAGATTGAGGGCAAGAGAAGAAGGGGACGACAGAGAATGAGGTGGCTGGATGGAGTCACTGAAGCAGTAGGCGTGAGCTTAGATGGACTCCAGAAGATGGTAGAGGACAGGAAGGCCTGGAGGAACATTGTCCATAGGGTCGCGATGGGTCGGACACGACTTCGCAGCTAACAACAACAATTGTCTCCCTAAGCCTAGCTTGCAGAGGAAAGTTTGCTTATTAGTGTCTGAAATGGCTTTTCTTTTCCCCATCATTAGCTCTGAGCTGAGGAGGGGAAAGTCCGCCTGAGGGGAAAAAATAGAGGAGTTTAACTTAAAAAGGACCCACCAATAAAAGGTCCCTTTCTGTTTACTCTAGGATGCTGTTGGTTTCCTTTGCAAATGCTTTTTGAAAAGTGCAGCAGTGAGAAAAGAAAAATTAGTGAATTTGAATCAGAACAGGAAAACAAAGACCAATTGTGATTATGAAGATAAAAGAGGAGTCAATTAGGGAGGGGCAAAAGAAAGATTTTGCAGATAGAGATGCATGTTATTAACATTAGGAAGATAAGCTTAATTGCAAAATGAAGCGCCACTGTGCTCCCACACCCACAACAGGTGAGACATACAGTATATATTGGCTTAACTTAGGGCACAATTGTATTAAAGAGAAATCTGGACTAGTGCTTCTTCCTGTAGAGCCTAGGCTTAAGAATTGCAAGGTGATTAAAGCACTGCTTCATCACCATCCTCCATGCCATAGGCCAGGGGGTAGGCAACCTCGGCTCTTTTGTGACTCATGCACTTCAACTCCCAGAATTCCTGAGTCAGCTGATTCTGGAATTCTGGGAGTTGAAGTCCATGAGTCACAAAAGAGCCGAGGTTGCCTACCCCAGCCATAGCCCCCCCCATTTTTGAACTGCAAACTTTAAAATGCTTCACAAATCCTAGTGTGGCCCTTGGGACAATTGAAGATGTGCAGTCTTGCTACAAAATTTTTTCTGTATATATAAAACTAGCATCTCTGAGGTTGCCTGATATCCTGTTTTCTATACAGCAGACATGTCAAACACAAGGCCCGGGGGCCGGATCCGGCCCGCAAAGTGGTTTCATGCGGCCCGCGAAGCCATCCTGGAAACAGTGAGGGAACGGCCCCCACTGCCTTGGCCCTGGCCCAGAGACCCTCCTTCTGCCAGAGACCCTCAGATCTGTCCCACTCCTGCCCAGGCCCCCATAGGCACCCTTGATGCGAACGATGTAGAGCTGGCCACGCCCACCCAGCAGGCCATACGCACTCTAGCCATGCCCACCCAGTAGGCCACGCCCACCCTGGCACACCCACCCGGCCCCTTGAGGGGCAACCGCAATGCTGATGCGGCCCTCGATGAAATTGAGTTTGACACCCCTGCTATACAGGTAGTGCTCAACTTGCAACCATTTGTTTAGTGACTGTTTGAAGTCACAATAGCACTGAAAAAGGTGACTTACGATTGTTTTTCAACATTGCAGCATTCCATAGTCATGTGATCAAAATTCAGATGGGTGGCAACTGGTATGTATTATGATGGCTGCAGTGTCCTGGGGTTAAGGGATCCCCTTTTGTGAGCTGCTGAGAAGCAAAGCCTGATTCACTTGACAACTGTGTTAGTAATATAACAACTGCAGTGATTCACAATTTAGATATACTTACAAGCAGGTTGATAGGTAACTGCAGATTTATGTTTATCACTGAAAATTAAATCTGTTGGCAATAAAAATAATGAGGAGACAATTAAGGCTGTTATCCTATCCCCCAGATAGAGGCTTCCAGGCCTTTACCATGATCCAAGAGATTATCTTCAAAATAGATCTAACCATTAATTTTTTGCCTGGCTGGAAAGATCCAGTGTCAACCTCTCAAAAGCAGCCCGGTTGGGAGAAATATAGAGGGGATAGTATGGAAAGTTTTAAATCTAGTGGACCTAAAACTAGCCCCCAACTTACAGTTGTGGTCATAAGTCGAGGACTATGTGTATTTAACCCTCCAACATGAAATGTCCTTAGTATGTTTCAGCCACTTCTCTCCCATTCCTTATACCACAAAGGGAAATTAAAGAAATAAGACCTGGAATAGGGAGCAAAAAAAAGAAAGGAAATCACTCTGCCTTCACTTTTTCCCTGCTAGTTTGAATCTAAGATACCTTTAGTTATATCAGAGGTTTAGTGTTAAAAGGCTGATCACCCATTTCACCTTGAATAGGTGCCATCTTTTCTCCTTTATCCATATGATTGTGGAACAAAATCTGTTTTGTGGAAATACATACATTTGACTTCACTGCTGTACTGAAAATGTGCTTGGTTGTCAAGCTGCTGCATGATCTAGTTCAGGTGAAGATGACACAGATTAAACATGTGAAGTTGTTTCCATGGCCGACTGGTCCACTGACTTAGAAGAATATGCCTTTCCCCTTCACCTTAATTTCAATATTTGATTGCATTGGTAATGATACTCTAATACAGCATTGAGGCTATCCAGTGGAGAGATTCAAATATGTGAACTACCAGTTTTCTATGTGGATGCTGCTTCCGGAAGTCCATTCTGGGCCTAGGCAACAAAAAATTAGCTACCAGTTCTGCCAAAGTGGTAAGAACCAGCTGAATCCCACCACTGAGGTTATCTAAAATGCCATGGTATAAGATCACCCAGCCATTCCTCTGCTGATTTGGCACTAAAGCTGATGATAACCCCAGCAAGGGTTGGGTGATGCTATATAAACTATGGAGTCCATGGTGCTCTCTGAGCTTAGTGTTTTGCTTGCAGTTGTTTCATTATGCAACTAGGTAACATATTCGTTAGCAAAGTTTCTATGAAATGTTGAGAACATAAAAGCAAGTAACACAAGAGACAGAAACCTTTGTACCTTGGGAACAAATTCTATTTAATTCAATAAGGTTCTCAGGACTAAATTTAAATGAATATGAGTAAAAATGCTTTTTAAATACCACCTTGCTTCATTTCAGACTTTTAGAAGTGCTAAGCAAAGGCAATTTAGAATTTTTGAATTCACAGGGTATTTGTATACAATTCCTTAAAATTAATTCAATCATTAGATTTTAAGTTTCTCAAAAGTCAAATTTCAAAATTAAATTATGAAATATTTGAAATCCAGAAAAGTAGATTCTAATCCTCTACTGCTATTGATTTTTTATTACATGCACAATTCCTTTTCAGTATTAATGCTGAACTCAGATGTCTTTGTTTATGATGTTCATATTCCACCTTATGTCTGGGAGTTGAAAGTTGTACTGTATTGGGGGGCAATTTTTCCATAACCTTATCTGCATAACAACTTCAATCTGTGATTGAACTGAGAAGTAAAAATAACTTGAAGTCACTTTGTGACACCCATGGTTGAGTAGGGACTTTAAACTCTGGCATTTTAGCAACAGTGCTACTGTTTAATGGGCATATTAATTTTGTCACTTAGTAACTTTTGGATAATCCTGGAACATAATCACATTATTAGTGCCTTTGCTGCATAGAATGCAATTTCAGCCTTTATTTTGTTTTTGTTTTAAATAATATTGGCTAAGAAAATTAACATCATTCTTTCTGCATTAGTAATTAGAGATAAAACTACCTTTTATCCAAATCAAAAGTTTTAAAGTGAAAGATAGTCTGGCTTCAAAGAACACAAAAAAACCCCAAAGCCCATAAGAGTGGCTGTTCACATAACATGGTTTGTTACATTATGGCTTAATGTAATTGTGTTCTGGTTCACAGAGGTCCAGTACATTGGCTGGATCATGATCATTTCTAATTTGCTGGATGCTGCTTGTTAGCAAAATATCAAAGAATTGCATAAATTATATTGGCTGCAACTTGTGATTCAGCAAAAAACTGAAGTAAGCCAGGAATGAAAAGTAATAGAACAATTGTTGAAGTTCTTGCTCCTTTGTTCAGTCCTGATTATTATTCCAGACTTAGTCCATTACTTAGCATATGGTTATTTGCTTTTATGGCCTCTCTGTCTCAACTGGTCTTTCATGATGAGACTCTGTGAGAGAGCAGGCTGCCTAGAAAATTGTTGACACCTGTGCTGCTTTAGGCTTTTTAAGCCCTCCCCCAGGATCAGGTGGCGAGAGAGACTATAAATGCTGTGCTGTGAAGCAGCAAAGAGTCTTATGGGAAAGAGAAGAGGGAAAAGGATGTGGAGGGAAGTAAAGCAGCCTAAAACAGGGGGAAGGGGGTGTTGAAAGGGGTATTTTTCTTTAGCAGTCCTCTCAAGGAGTAAGACTAGCAGAAGGAGTAGTAGTGGGGAAGAGTGGAGATAGTAATGAATAGCACTGTGAGTGTTTGGTGTGTTGTGTAGGGACCTGTGTTAGTAATTTTGTTGTCTTGAGCCCACCAAACTGGGTATAGTTTAAAATAAACCTATCTATACTTATTTTAAAGAATCCTTCCACCTTTACCTCTTTGCTTATTCCAGTCCTTTTGAAAAAATGCATTTTATTAGAACAGGAAAACTTTACTAACTTGGAAATACATTTTCACACCTTAAAATAGTTATTGGCATTTTATTGCTTTGAAAATTTCTACATAGGCAGGATGCTTCCCTTCCTCAAGCTACTGATGGGTCTCCTGACCCAACTGTTTCTTGATAGCAAGGAGTATCTTTGTACTCTTGGTTTTGACTCTGAATCTCACATTTGATGCAGGCTAGCTAATGTCTCTACCACATTCATGAACAGTTTATACATGTTGTAGCTAACTACTATAGGGTTACAGTCATTTTGCTAAGATAATCTTTTACAACACAGAGGCTAAGTTATAAAGAGGTTGAACAAATGGAAGAACCAGTTTTAATTCAAAATAAGTACACACATACATAAACCCAAATTATTCTGCTTGATTAAATAGTGAAAGGAAGCTAACATTTGAGATGCTATTTTTCTGTATATAAGAAGAAAGGCTGCTAAATTTGGTAAGCACCATTTTTCTGCAGTTTATATTATGGATGAAAAAATTATCAGTGTAGGCTTTGTTCAGTTTATTTCCCCAACTCTAAGCTTGTTTTGGGTCACTTTTATATTCATTGACATTTTTTGCAAACAATTTTCTTGTATGTTTTTTCCTTTAATGCATAAGTATATTTTTACTTATGGAGCTGCTTTACAAAATTCTGAAAACATGCAAGTGTGCTTTCATATACAGTAGAATTTGTAGCAGAACACAAGTTTTTCAAATCAAGGGGCCACATTTGGTCTTTAAGGGGCACACCACATTTCCCTACAAATGTGTGGAAAAGATCAAATGAAAGCAAATTTTGGTTTGATTGCAACTTTTAAATCTGATCTACATTGTTTTTTCTTTCTCTCCCTTTAAATTTGATGAGGTTGTGAGAATTAGATTCAAGACTTAAAAGCACACAGGTGTTCTTGGGGCCTTAATTTGTTCACATGCGGCATATAGGTTTGGGTGATGCAAATTATCTTTACATTAAGATGCATGTCATGTCAAACATATATCCCATTACTCCCCAAACCAACCTTACATTTCACAAGTCATCTTTTATTTATTCAGCCTAGACCAGAAATGTATATAACATTCAGAGAAAACTACAGTAATTTGGTTCAGCCTTTAACTCAACAGAAACAGCAAGAGGTGGAGAGGAAAGGGATTCACAAAAAGGAAAACCCATTTGGATAGAAGTTGAAGAACCCATCTAAGTCTAGTGTCCTCTAGTTAAAGAAAAGCCAATAATGTCTGTCAGTCTGTCTACTGAATGCCTGGGCAATTGATAAGAGCAAGGATGAGAAACTAAAATAACTTGAATGTAATCTCTGGAATGTAACCTAGTCTGAGTTAACTAGTTGCATGACTTCTATTCTTATATTTGCTATGTCACCTGATGGAGATCAGAACTCTGCATGGTCAATCCATCTGACTTGTCATGACAGAAACAAACCCTTCTCTGGCAGGCCCATGGATTGGCTATACTTTCCCCATCCCCTTATATTATAATGGGTAAATCAACTTTGTGCTGAGGATATTAACTTACACATCATTGTACAGCCATCAGTATTCTTCACCAAGAATTGCAAAGTCTAGAGCCTTAATGGAAACTGAGATTTTACACGAGTGTATTTATTCAGTTGCAAAACGGAATAAAACCGTATCAACATGTCTTGACATGTACTACAAAGCAAAGAAGACTGAGTAGGTTCAAAGCTCATAGGACATTTCAGTGCCTTTCTTACCAACAGCCGAGACTTAAGAAATTGATGTTCATGTTTCTTTCCCATTCAGATAAAATGTTTTTTAAAAAATCATCAAAATACTTTGAATCAGGATGCTCATTGCCCTGCAGTGAAAACAATATTTGATATTCTATTTCTTGTGGGGGATAGACAGTAAAATTTAAACTAGATAATGATTGTGATGGTGGTAGAGCCTGCAATTCCAACATTATACATATCCACCATTTTATCTCTTCTACAAGTGCCCATTGCTACTCAATTCACACTACTAACCACATATCTTTCTCACATGTTACATTGGATGATCTGCCAATAATTCTTTTTTAAGCAGCAGAAAATGCAGTCTGACAGTAATGCTATTCTACAAGGGTAACCTACTTTCCTTACATACCATTGTTCAACCTTTGGTTTTTCTCAATTACCACTTTATATTCAAGTCCTCAGGATCATTTCCATATTCTGGACACAGGATAAGAATTCCAATGATTAATTTTGAAAACCACACTCTACCTGCAGGCATACTGAGACCATCACACAAACACACATACTAGATTTGCACCCATGAGTACTGGTCATAACCAAATAATTGTGTAATTGCTGCTGCTGTTGCTGTTCACCTTATTACTTATTACTTTCTACTGTTCCTCCCAGAGGAGCCCAGGCAAGTGTCTGTGCCTCTGGTCCCTAATTTTGGTTCCTAATTCATGCATGTCCAACAGTATACTCAGTTCAATTGTCTGAATTAAACTGGATAATTTTCCAGATGAAATTAAAAATCTGAATCAGATCTGTATGTGGCAAACCACCCAGAAAATCTAAAAAGTGAAACAGATGTACATTTGACTGCTCAGACATGCACTGATATCTTCTGGTCTGTTTGAAGGTTAAGGACCATCACCAGCCCCCAATCAAAAACACGACTATCTGAAAGACTAATCTTTATCAAACAGGAATATTCCAACTGTAAATCACACATCACAAAGCTATTTATTTCTACCCATATGGAAGATACAAACTCTGAATTATCCATAAATGCCCAATCCGCAAACCTTATTAGACAAAAAGGGAACAAAGACCCTATTTATGAATCAACTATACTCAATTCTCCATTCTTCAAAACTCAGCCATAGCAAAACAGGAGAATCTTCTAGGAGTCTTTACTAATTAAGTTCCTAATGTTAATTACTATTTAAATTTCCCACAGTTTGCAAAAAACAGTATCAGAAGCTTGGGATCCTTTATTATCATGTCTAATGAAAAGTGAACAATTACAGAAATGACCTAGGAATATTAAACAGCTCCCTGCGGCAAGAGAGACCCATATGTAGGTATAGATTCTATTTGTAATTAGCATGCTTATTTAAAAATCTTTGAGATAAAGGAGTGAGGAAATGCTTCCTTCCTCTTCTTAAGCTGTATCAGCTCTTCCGGAATAGATTTGTCCCACACCCCCAGATCAGATTCTTCCAAAGTCAGGTGATCCAAAAGTGAACATAAGATCAGCATCTATGGTTTGGTGCATACCACCTTCAGTCTCATCTCTATTTCACAACTGGAGAAATTAAAATACCACTAACTGGAGATTTTCATTAAAAAAAAAAATCTTTAGCCATCAATGGTATCCAATTTTTGCTTGGGCTAATAGGCTATTATACTATTAGCCATTTTTTTTTAAAGTTAAAACTTTCTTTTACATTTGTATTTATTTTGTTACTAACTGTTCTATGTGGTTCCATTTAAGTAATGTCCCAGTTTTATAGGATATTTGATTAGACTTCTTAATCCTCCATCCTTATATAACACATTTAGAGAAAACTAAAATGGGAAGGCTGGTTTATAACTTGCCTAAGGAAGTTGATAAATTAAGACACAGGCTAGAAAATGGGAGACACTGAGTTCAAGTATCACCTTGGTTATGAAAGCCACCCAAGTGACTTTGGGCCAGTGACTCTCTGTCCAACCACTTCATGTTATGGGGAAAATAAAATCAGGAAGGAGTACAATGTCTGTTCATTGCCTTGAGTTATTTATAAAAATAATAAAGGTGGAATACAAACAAAATATTTCGGCCTAAAACAGAAGTTTGTGAGTACCTCTATGAAACGCATATTTAATTCTTAAGCCCCCTTCCCATTGGATGGTGAAGAGTAAGGAGTAAAGGAGAATTGGAGGAAAAGAGGAAAAAAAACAATTTATACAAGACAAAAAAGAAACAGATTGCTTGCATCTAATATTTTTTTGAGCTATGGACATTGGAGAAAAATGGGACTATTTAAATCTTGTCTAAATTTTATTTTTTGCCTGTTTCATTATATTATAACAGCAACTAGAATTTTCAGATGATCTGTGGCAGCCCAACACATTTGCAGGAAAAGTTAATGTCAAACAGAGCCAGATTGGTGTGATTAAGACTAGAAACTAGGCACCCATGAATTCTAATCCCACCACAGATATAAATCTTTATGACATTTTTCACTGGAATTTGAGTACCACACATCTAATGCTCAAAGCATAGTAATGCATATTTACATGCTCCAAGCATAATAAAGATAACAAAAGCCATCAGAATGGCAAATATTTCTGACATTCTTTGTGATAAATACATCAGTTCCATTCATGATGATGGTGTTGATGGTGACAGTGGTGATGATGACAATGATGGCTCATTAAAAGCAATTATGGAACTTGAGCAGTAATCATAAGTTAAAAAATTAAATTTTTCTATGCCTAATCTAGGGATGTGGTGGCTCAGTGGGTTAGGATGCTGAGCTTGTCGATCAGATGGTCGGCAGTTTGGCAGGTCGAATCCCAAGTGCCGTGTAACAGAGTGAGCACCTGTTATTCGTCCCAGCTTCTGCCCACCTAGCAGTTCAAAAGCACGTAAAAATGCGAGTAGAAAAATAGGGACCACTACGGTGGGAAGGTAACAGTGTTTCATGCGCCTTTGGCATCTAGTCATGCCAGCCACATGACCACAGAGAGATGTCCTTGGACAAGCGCTGGCTTTTCGACTTTGAAACAGAGATGAGCACCGGCCCCTAGAGTTGGAAACGACTAGCACACATGTGCGGGGGAACCTTTGCCATTACCTTTACCTATGCCTAATCTAAAATGTAGCTCCTTACAAAGAGATCATTAATCCGCAAAATAATTAGCCTCTAATTGCTAGCCTGCTGTGATCTAATGGAAAACTGATTTCCTTTGCTAATCATAGAGAGGGGTCCCTCCATAGCAATATAACTGAGCTTGCTACTGTGCAAGTTGTTCATCAGCATGAAATCCCTAGTCATTTATGGTCACCCACAGTAGTATTTAAATTGGGGATAATTTCCAGCCCCTGGGCAAAATGCAGTCTTCACCTAGTGATTACCAAATTTGCATAATTCAGATGTAAGGGCAAAACATTAGTTGTTGGATATATATTTTATTTTAATTTGGAGGGGAATAAGGTAAATATAGCTTAGCATCAATTAAGAACCACATTTATTTGATTAGTTATTTTGATTAGTTATTTAGGTGATCATGTAAGTCTTTTATTTTATTCATTTAATTTGTAAGGCCACTTATCTCTAACAATTTTTCATTGTCATTATTTTTGGAAAAATTACATAAATCCTTATACACACCATTATTGTAACTGTAGACACAGGCAACCCCCTTTTTCAGGCAGTTAAAACAATGAGACTGTATATTACCCCACTAATGTATTTGTATCATTAAAGTAAGAACTGGACTCCTTCAATTCAGTGTTCTCTCAATGATTTCGATACCACTCTTAGATTAAGCACTCAAGATGACTGTTTTCTCCTAAGTTTCATGTTGCACAGGTAAGAAGCCATACAATTATTCAAGTTCTGCATGGTGCATTTTTCATTGTTCAAGAATAATCTAGCATCATCACTAAAATGAGCTTCTCCAAAGCCATCTTTTACATTATTGTGATTGGAGCTGCCATAGCCACTACAAAAGTCATCATGGTTTGGTTTGATCTTCAAAATGGGATCCAGTAGAAAGCCTTTAAGTTTCTTGTTGAGGTGTATGACTGAGAGACGGCCAAGTGAGTCCCTCCACTTCTACTGTCACTTCTATTTTCTCAGCCACCTTAAATTCCACCACCACCACTATCCTACTTGCCCTACCACTGTACTCTGTTTGAAGCTGTGGGTCAGGATGCCAGCTATGTGGGAAACTGAATGTTTATGGCAGAAATTGTAGGATCACGTTCATTTTTTTCCTTTTCAACAGCAAGCTTTATACCATTATATATTTCTCCATCCTATTTGGGTTTGGCCACCTTTCTTTGTTAATACCAAGAATGGTTTACCAAAAAGTTATTTTTAAAAATTAATCCAGACAATAAAGTTCATTGGTATTTTTTTAGGGTTTTTGAGTTTATTTATTGAAAAGGTCAACTGAATAATTTTTAGCTGGGTAATGTTGACTCTCATTTTTATCACTTCTCTGATCTGATATATAAGCATGTGTGATTCCAGAAAGGTTGGGCATACCACTTTAGCAATGCAATAAAAATCCCACTGCAATAAGGATTACCAGCTATCACTGTACTTTTCTTGAAGACTTGGGGAAGAAACAAACCTGACTGCTTGGGTTTTTAGTGCATCACTTACTAGAAAGACTTTAAATCGGGAGCCTGTAGAGCTTATAGAAATTGTACAGTGGAATCTATGGCAACATGAATGCCAGCCACAGGCAAAATCCATTTATTTGATTTTTATTTTTCCTTCCAATGAATAAAATATATTTTAAAACATAAAACATACTTGCTTTGACAAGGCAGTTTTCAGATCTGGAACTGGAAAGTTAAAATGGTTGACAGCGTCTCCATGTCTAATTTATCTGGTACTATAAAAGTCTGGTGCTTTTATAACAGTGCTGGGATCTTTGTGCAGAGATGTCTTCTCTTATCTGGGGCTTGCCAAAATGAGCATGTGGCAAAACAATGTATGTTGCACAACAATTCCTTACTTGACAAATCATTAAGGAAATTGGTACTTGAATAATGCGAGACCAGAAGTTCTTTATATCAAGTAATAAATATTCATTGAAACAAATTGAATGAATTATGTCTTTCTTCTTTTCAAGCTTTCTTTTTCATTGATTGTATTGTATTCCATATTTAATGCAAATTGTATTCCTGAAGTAATTTACAATTAGTATTCATCAGAATAGGATCCTCAAATTATCTCTCTCTACAACTTGCACAAGAAGGTTGAGATTCACTAAAGGGTACCATGGAGAGAAGGTACTGGGAAAATGAATGTGTTGCTAACCATGGTATGTTCAACAACATATCTAATTGGAATAGAGAATGTTTTGATTGAGTACAATAAGGCTTCCTTAATTATGCACATATTAATGCTATAAAATATATCAGAAAAATATCTAGGGTTTTTTCTCCAAATAAAATAATAAAATCTGCCAAAATTGGCATGTGATTTTGAAGATCTAGTTTATACTTCAATATGGCACACAGACCCTCTCCCTAAGGAGAGGAGCAAAACAAATACTGTTGTTGGCTTTCATTCTTATTTCTTAAAATTCTGACAAAATGAAAACTAGATTTGATGCCTATTTTCTCTTTTGATCTTATGATGGCCATTCTTACCTATTGCTTTTTAATGAGGAACACTAAAGTGACACATGTTCAGAATATTAGACGATGTCAGCAGGAACAGTTGCCATAATTTTGCAACATTGCAGATCCCAAGGTCTTTTCTATCCCCTGCTTCAAAAAGGTTCCCAACCAAGTAGCTAGGATTTGGACTCAAGCGCATTATGGGAAATTACATATTCAAGGACATTTGGGGAAATTACCTGGTAACTAAAACCATTTATTGCCCTGCTTGAAATACTTCCTTCTGTCATTGCCAAATCTTGAACTGTTCAGTCTGGCATGGTCCTTGAAGCAAGAATGCTGCCCAGGGGTCTGATGGAATTTAGGTTAATTCAGAACATTGAAAAGAAAGCAAGGATTTTTTTAAAAAAAATCATTTCATCTTATTTATTAAATTTGCTGCCCATCTTGCTGCCGTGTATCATCTCATCCCAATGACTGGCCCACTTCCTTTCTAGGTCAGGCCCGGCATGGACAAAGAGACTCCAATTTTCTCAAGTTACACAAGCAGATCTGAGTTAAGGTGTATCCTCCTGTAAGGTTGGGAGATCATGCCAAATGGAATTAATCAATGGAACAGTTTCTCTCCCAGAACTGTGGGTGTCCATCACTGAAAGTTTTCTAGAAAAGATTAGACAACCTTTCTTGGGATGTAAAAAAGAATCCTACTCTGGGAGGTGGTTGGACTACTAGAAGAACTCCAAGGTAACTTCCAGTCCTATGATCCTATAATTGTATAAATATTTTTGTTTCTATACTCAGGATTTCTGTAATCACACTATGTAATAATGAATTTCAGCATTTATAATGACTGAAATAGGGTTTTTTTTTTATGAAACCAGATAACATGTAGGGAATAAATAATGAAATGTAGAGGTGATTTTTCTGAGTAAACTACATTCTATTGGCCCTCTCCTGAACTGCTGGTCTAGTAAGCTAAACTGGCAAAGATGATGGTACAGATAACATGAAAACAACACTGGAAACCTAAAAGACTACATTTAAATTTACCTAAAAATTCAAGAGCAACAATAGGTTTCTACTATAAAAATAATAATAACATGGTAGCTAGATTTGGCTTGAACAAATGAACAAATATACATATCTTGATTTTCTGATCACTTAGTCAAGGTAAAATTAATATGAAAATTAGATTTTGTTAATACAGGATATATTGAGAAATCATGATGCAAATGGGAATCTTCAATTATCCTTGTGCAATAACATCATTCATTCATACATACATTATTATATATACCTGTGTTCAACCTTAAACATTTTAAATATGTTTGGGACAAGCTCTGAAGTGATGGAGCTATTCCGGCTCCAAAGAGCTCACTGCTCTTACAGACTAGAGTCCTATTTCTGTCTGTTGTTACTGCTGGTGTTTGTGTGTTCAAATGTGCCTTTAAAAGAAACTATATGCCTTTCACTGTCCTGTCACTTCCTGTTGCAAGCATTGATGGGAAGAAGAAAGGAAGTGAGGTAATTCCAGCCTCCAATCCTTATGCAGAGAAGCCACCCACAGCTCTCCAGGGTGCCATCTCCTCCCATATTCGAACATCGTGGTTTTACCTGATCTTGCAGTGTTTAATAAAGATTAGATGGTGAAATACTGTCTCCTTTGTTGAATGGCAAGAAAGTTTATCCGTCTAGATAGCTTTTCACATGGCTGCAAGGCTACAAGTTAGCAAGTCCAGGACAAGAGCCCTCATTGGTATTTTCAAGAGAAGCCTCTTGTACATTAGAACATTTTAAAAAAACTCATCCAGTGTTGTGATTCCAGACCTTTATAAAGAAGCAGGGAGAGTAGCAGAAGCAACATGCTTGAATGTGGTCTCTTTCCCAACTACTTCCTCTGTTTTACAAATATTTTTGTAAAATGTAAATATTTGCATTTTTTTAATCATGAATTTAACTACTGTTGTGGCTAACAATGTATTTTACTAAATATGAAGGTGCTTATCAATGTTCCAATATGATTCATTTAAAGATTAACCTAATTTAGAATCTGAGTAGATGGCGGCAAATTAAATTGATCAAATTTAGCACATTAGCACATGTGTACATTAGCACATACATTACTTAAGTTACTTAAGTTAATATGTAGAAACCTACTGAAGCATGTAGTGTGTGGGATAAAAAAGGAGGCTTAAAAGGAAGTGAACTGATAGCTAATACTCCCAACAGGTACTGTTACACAATACTTTAATAGAAACAAACAGGAATTCTAATAGAATCTGTCTCCAGTGAATAGCTGTTTAATTATAGTCATTAGTCTTTAATAGATCTTCACACTTCAGAGAGCTAGTTTGGTGCGGGTGAAGGTTCGTTCTCAGAGCTTGAAGGTTGGTTGTGTTTAGTGCTGAAGATGTTATCTAGCCTGGTAACGAAACATTTGGAAACCAACCCTCAAATTCAGAGAATGAACCTTCACCCTCATCCTACACCCAAGCTACAGATATTTGCCACTATTGCAAAGCTAGCTTGGTGTTGTACAGATTGTCCTCAACAACCATTCAGTTAACGATCTTCAAAGTTACAATAGCACTGAAAAAAGGTTATGTCATGACACACCTTGCACTTAGGACAGCATCCCCATGATCATATGATCAAAATTTGGACACCTGGCAGCCTACCATTACTGGGAAACCTTGGCATTTACTTGCCATATCATGTCCAGTTCCTCCTTCAGACTCTGGTACTTCTCCAGTTTCTCACACTGCTTCCTGATGTCATTTGGCACCACTAAATCTGTTACCGCTGCTGTCTTTTGGCCATTGTCCACTATTGTGAGGTTTGATTGATTGGCTAGTACCTGCCTGTTTGTAGGCATGTGGAAAACCTATGGGATCTTAGCCATCTTAGTTTCCACTACTTTTTGTGGGATCTCCCATCTAGACCAAGGAGAGTAGTCCATATTCTGTACAGGTTTCCTAAACACAATGCCAGCTTTTTAGTTGTGCTGTTCAGTATATGCTGTTCTTGCCTTCATCTTACACCCTGCTACTAAGTGTTGGACTGTCCCAGCATAGTCTGCACCTTGGAGTCTCTCTAGTATAGTAGACTACTACTTTTATGGATCTGGTACTTAGTGCCTGTTTTTGTGCTGCTATGATCAATGTCTGAGTGCTATCTTTTAGTCCAGCAGTTCCCAGCCACTTGTAGGATTTACCAATTCTCTACCTCAGCTGTCAATGGTATATATCATGCAGGGTCTTGTCTTGCTATGGTACTTCCTCTGCTTGATCTTGATCTGCTGCTGCCTCAGGCATTATCTCAGAAGTTCAACTTTGGGTGCATCTTATTGATGTACTCCCAGATGCTCTGGGTTTCACCCATAACAATGACTTTGACGCTTGCTATACTCCAACCATCCTTCTACCATCTGGTGTAAAGTCTCTGGGTGTTGGATGTGGGGTGGAATCCACACTGTGAGGAGCTTCCAGGTCTTCATATCAATGGTTTTCATGTCCTTGTTTGGCCAGCAATCTATACTGACATGGAATCTGATGACTGGCAGAGCCATACATACATACATACATACATACTGATGGCATGGATCTTGTTCTTCCTAATGAGCTGGATCTTCAGGATCTGTCAGGACCTTTCATGATACTTTGATGTTGCTGTCTTCCTTGCCTCCTCTTTGTGGTTCCCATGTGACTGGGATACAAAGATACTTATAACTGGTCTTATGTCTGCTATGTGATCCTTGATAGTTCCACTCCATCAGTCTTAACTATTTTCCCTTTTTTGACTAGCATCCAGCTACACTTCTGTAGTATGAATGAAATCCCAATGTCCTCACTGTAGATCCATGTGTGTGTATGTGTGTGTGTGCATAATTATGCCTTCAGTACAGGATTGTCATAATTAGCACATAGAAGATGTCTAGAGATTGGCTATCTATACAGTCCCATTAAAGCAGGGGTCCCCAACCCAAGGCCATGAACTGGACCGGGCTGTGGCCTGATTGGAACCAGGCTATGTGAGTGAAGTCCCATCCACACAACTGCAGGGTCGAGGCAGTGCATATACCATGCCTCCCTGGTTCACTGAAAAACCACCCTCCAAGGAACCAGTCCCTGGCACCCAAAAGATTGGTCACAACATTAAGAATGGTTCAAGAGCAGAAAATTATAACCAGGGAGAATATACTATATTGAGAGAGCTAGTTGTACGTCTTAAATCAATTTTTATTCATAAACTCAGCTTGGCCTACAATCACACTCATTAAGGCTCTACAAAGCAGAGGGTTCCAGGATTTGGAGGCAGGTGTGTATTTTATCTCCCATGTGAACTGTCTTGATTACCAGTAATCTGCATATATCTGATGAGTGAACAGTGACTTGTTTCCAAAGTAGGGTCATCACAAATTGGATTATTCTCACTAATATTGTATGATACTCTATTATTTTATCACTGTTGCACAGGAATTCACATTTGATATGGGTGTTGTTCATTTAAGAGAAGGCAGTGTTACAATAGTTATCATGGCTTATAAATATCAATTTAAACTCACTTCTGACATGGAACAAGAAGGCAGTTTCTTGCACAACCATAAAATGTTTGATGTCAGCTAATATGATTCACTGATTTGTCTTTTCACAAACTTGAATAATCTGACATCAACAAAATGGTAGCTCCCTGTTTTGTTACCAACTATCTCCTGAATTTGGGATGAATTGCATCTCTTAAGTTGAATGGCTGACAGTGGAATCCCTCAAAGAAGAATGTTCCTCAATGAAGCACATTATATACATATATATATATATATAATGAAAATTTTAGTTTAATTCCTAGTTTTGATATTGAGAGCAAGGGTTCCTGATTCAGCAAATGCCTCCACTGGAAAATAAGCTAAACTTGTGCAAAGACTGTACTAGCTGCAACCATCCACAATGCCCAAGTTGTTAACCAACTCTGTCAATGCTAGTGCTACCCAATCCAGAATTAAGGAAGTAGAAGTCTGAGATCTTGAAGTCCCATGCACTCTGAACAATTCAGACCTGCCAGGGTCCACCAGAAGCCTATTGTCCTCAATCCATCCCCCCATAGCCTCCAGGATCCCGAATGGAGATGTAAATTTGAGTATCATTAGAATACAATGGCACCTCATCCCATGGTGGCAAACAATCTCACCCAGAAGCTTCATCCAGATGTTAAGGATATGTGGAGAGAGAGTACTTCAGCCCAGTGCTATGCCAAAAAAGAATGGACCCTTGTTTACTCAAACCTCTTTCCCGAATGCGTCCCCCAAAGCCTCCAGACACCCTGATGGATATGTATACCTGAGTATCATTAGAATACAATGGCATCTCATCCCATGGTGGGAAACAATCTCACCAAGAAGCTTCACCCAGATGTTAAGGATATGTAGAGAGTACTCAAGCTTTGTGGTGTGCCAAAAGAGCATGGACATGGGCCAGGTGTGTGTCTACCTATTAACATGGATGGGACCAGAGTTTGGAGAAAGCAGACAATGCCATGGGCTGGATTTCTCTCTATTAATATCGATTGGGGTTAGCCTTGGTGAAAGGGGGCAAATCATTGCAAGACTGTTCTGTCTGGCCCCAGACCCCATAGCTGGCCTAAACAGATGCTTAAAGGTCAATGCCATTGAAGGCTGCTGAGAGCTCAAGGAGAGCCAAGAGGGTCCACAACCCACATTCTACTTTTACCAGGGATTGTCCACAATTGCTGTCCCATCAATAGCCTTGAATCCAGACTGAAAGGCCATCCTGTTTTATCCAGGATCCTCTCTGAAACTGCCAAGCAACCTTCTTTTTTAACACCTTCACTAAAAGGGAAGATAGGAAATTTGATGAAAATTGTCCATAAAGGTGGGATCAAATGATGGTTTTTGATGGATGGGTGGACCTCAGTCTCCTTAAATGGCCTGCAGTGAGGAATTTATGACTGCCTGGGCCCACCTGCTATTCACTGCCCTGGAGACGTTCACCAGCCAGGAGGAACATGAGTGTAATTGACAGGTGAATGCACTGAGAGTATCAAGGACCCTGTCTACTGCCTCAAGTCAAGCAGGATCAAACTGTTCCCAGACAACCAAGCAAGATATTTCTTCGGGCATCTCACGTGGACCTGCACAACATTAAAGCTATTCATAAGGGAAAGAGAGGGACGCGGTGGCTCAGTGGGTTAAGATGCTGAGCTTGTCGATCAGAAGGTCGGCAGTTTGGCGGGTCGAATCCCGAGTGCCGCGTAACAGAGAGTGCCTGTTACTCATCCCAGCTTCTGCCCACCTAGCAGTTCGAAAGCACGTAAAAATGCAAGTAGAAAAATAGGGACCACTACGGTGGGAAGGTAACAGTGTTCTGTGCGCCTTTGGCGTCTAGTCATGCCGGCCACATGACCACAGAGAAGTCCTCGGACAAGTGCTGGCTCTTCGACTTTGAAACAGAGATGAGCACCGACCCCTAGAGTCAGAAACGACTAGCAACATGTGTGGGGGAACCTTTACCTTTACCTTTAAGGGAGAGAACCTAGGATAAAATACTACTAAAAAATAAAATGGACTGATCCCTAAGAAGGCACTTCTATCAATAGCAGATACATAACTAATTTGGGCAGTTTGCAGCCTCAGAATCTAGTAGATCTCTTGTAGATCTCCTGGCTTAGGCCTCAGCTCTTTTCTTAGCCACACCTTGATTAAGATCTAGCAAAGCTGGGAGGGTACATGAGAATGTATATATTTCTTGCATTGTATCTGGAGATGAGTTTGAAGCAGCTTGGATTTCTCAAGCTATGTCCCCAATCTGTGCCCCCATAGCCTCCAGGCACCCGGATGGAGAGGAAACCTTAAGTGTCATTATCATATAAATGGCACCTCATCCCATTTCATTCTACCTATTAACATCTACTGGGACCTTTGGAGAAAGCAACCAAAGCCACACAAGGCTGTACTACCCAAACCCAATCCCCATAGCTGGCCTAAAAGGAGACCATGGTCAATGCCACTGAGGGCTGCTGAGAGGTCAAGGAGAACCAAGATGGTAACAATGGAAAAAAAAGAGGTAGAAAAGGAATGTTTTATAGCGGGGCTTGTCCCTGGTGTAAGTTTTTAGTAAATACAGTATTTCTAGAAAAAAAAACTACATAGAATAAAATTCACAGCTTTTAGTGTTTTTTTAATAATGCTCTTACAAAGCCATAGTCCTGGAGGTCGCATTTATGGTTGAGATAAACTGCCATTTACTCACTTTATTAATGCAAATTACTTTACAAAAAATATAGTGCAATGGTCAATGCCATTGAGGGCTGCTGAGAGGTCAAGGAGAACCAAGATGGTCCAGTACCCACATCTGGCTCTTACCAGAGATTGTCCACTATTGCTACCAGCCTTCTTCTGTCCCATCACTGGACCTGAATCCTGACCGGAAGGGGGGAGAATAGTCGGTTACATCCAGGTCCGTCTAAAACTGCCAAGCATCCACTTTTTTAAAATTGGTGTCAAAAGAATAAATTGAGGTTCTAACTCAAGCCAAATAAATCAAAGTGAGATCCAAATGGCTATGATGAAAATAGATTTATTTATTCCCAAAAGCAAAGCATTTTCCCTGAGAGTATGGGAGGGTGTAGCAATAGAAAAAAATGAGATAGAAAAAGAAGAAAAGGACTGTTTTATAGGGGAGCTTGTCCCTGGTGTTGATTTTTAGTAAATACAGTATTTGTAGGCAGAAAAAACTACATAGAATTAAATTCACAACTTTGAGTGCTTTTTTAACAATGCTCTTACAAAGCCATAGTCGTGGGGGATGTAGTTATGACTAACATAAACTGCCATTTACTCAATTCATTAATACAAATTACTTTACAAGGAAGCAGTGCAATTGAACCATCCTTTTTGTACTCAGAGCCATCACAGAAAACTTGCACAATATGGTCAGGTTTTACAGTAATCCCCTTAAAAATACTAATTATATAATACAGTTCAATGAACTCAACAGATTCATCAGAATCTTCTAATCCAAACAAAACTGAATTTGATTACTTGTTTTCCTTTGTTTTCATGTTCCATGGCATCTTTTACGAGGAAAGAAATGACCTGCTATGACGTTGTAGCATTTTGCAATTTAGGTGGCTTAGTAGAATCAGGACAAGAGTCTGAGAGTTCTTTTTTGTATACTTTCTTTTACCTCCAAAACTATGTTCAGACAGTTGATTCATTCAAGCAAATGGGCTTCCCTACTGTCATCCCATTTGAGCAAAACACCAAATTTATCGGGTTTAGGCTTACAAGAGCAGGAATACAATGAAACAGCAAAGTGGAAGTTTTTTAGTGACAGCACTGGGCCACGGCTTTATTTAGCCCCAGAAACTCATATTTTTTTTATTGAAAAGTTTTAAAATACATTTTTGAAACATATACCCCATCTACCCCACCCCCCTTCCCCTCCCTCCCATCCCAACACCCACCCACCCCAACTTCCCAGAGCCAAATACAGGGTATTACATCATACAATCTTACTCTAAAATATTCTAATTACTATAATTACTCTTTAAACCCTATCACACTTTAACTCTCCTTAACCATAGAAAAGAAAACTAATATAGCCTCTAATTACAATAACTAATAACTATTCAAATGCTAAATGATACTTTGTAGTCCCATATTTGTTCTGAATAAAATCAATCCATCTTCTCCATTCCACTTCCTTTTTCTCAAAACATTTGGGG
>JAKJMR010003670.1:0-14206 GCA_024449315.1 Daboia siamensis | reverse complement strand
AGGTAGGTAAAATGAGGACCCAGATTGTTGGGGGCAATTAAGCTGACTTTGTAATAATGCCGCTTGGGGGGGGGGAGCCCTAATAAGCAGGCATATACATAGAATGAAGGCTATTGCTAAGCACATTGGTTTGTCCTTAAATTGTAAGCCGCCCTGAGTCTTCGGAGGAGCGCGGGATATAAATGGGATTTTTAAAAAAAAAATAGCTGCGATTACGCAAGCAATATAAATTTGAGGGGGGCTGCCCCCCCAATACTATGAACTAGCTAAAACACGGGTATGCGATTTTTCAGCCCGCATGTCGTGAGAATATGAACAAACACACGGGATTAAGGAAGCTACTTCCTTTCAAAAATGAAGAGAGGCGGACCTTCGAAAGGTTTTCAGCCTGTTGATAAAAGCAGCATTACGACTTAAAAAGGGGGTAGGGGCTGTGGCGTCCCCCTCGCCCATCCCTCGTAGGCTTCACTTCTCGCGATACGCGCTCCAGGACTGTGCACGCTCGACTCGTCGGAATGCGCATGGCTACGCCCCTCCGACTGCACCTCCGCCGCCATACATCAATCCTCCCCGAGCAAGCCAGACCATCCCCCTCCCCAAGCCCCTTATCAAAAAAAGCAAGCTAATGCAAACTTCCCCTTGCAACAAGTTGTCATTAAGGAACCCAAAATGCACAGCTGGAAGAAATATCCAAGGACTGAACCCATTCACCCCCCCGCCCCTACCGCCGCCTCGTGAGTTTCCTCCACTACCGTCTCCCGCCTTCATTCACCGCCCCTTTTCCTTTCCTCCATTTTTTTCACACCAATCTACAGATGTCCTCAGCACAATCGCGCGGGCCTCCCACCCCACCTCCCTCGCGTAAACACACATCATGCAAGCCTCCCCTTATACGCGGGAGCAACCGCAGTTAAGAAGCGGATTAGTCCATCGGGAGACAACTCTCTGCTGCGGCAAACAAATAACGGGGACAGAATTTAGCTCTCAGCTAAATGCACGTTTGCATTCTCCGCCCATTGCAAACCTTTTTTTCTTGTCCCTTGCAGAGAAGGGCCAGCATCCTCTCCATCATTTACCCCAGAAAGAGTTCCCGGGCTCTCCCTGCCCAAGCTCGCCACTTCCAGGTCTCTTACCTTGCACATCCTTGTTGCCGGCCGAGACAGGCTCGACTTTGATACACTCCTTGCAGACGGTGTGGAGGCAAGGAAGGAGCCGCGGATCGCGCTCGGAGCGGAGCCGCTCTCGGCACACTCCGCATTTCTCTAGCAAGTCGATACCTTCCACGTTGAGAGGAGCGGAGGAGGAGGAGCGTTGCTTGTCCCCGGCGGTGCCGCCTCCGCCAGCTTCCGCCGGAGCAGAGGCCGTTGCAGTCCCAGAGGCCGACATCGCCGTCCCGGAGCTAGTACTGCTGCTGCTACTTACTGTCGCCGCCACCGGCACCAAGCCGAAAAGCCGCGAAAACGTAGGCGCGAGCAGAAGTGGACCTCGCGAGTCTTGGAACCGCTGGGGCCTCGACGACACAGCACGCGAGGTCTCTAGACAACGAAAGCAGCGCGCGCAGCTCACCGTCACAGAGGAAGGCCTGACTCTGTCCCTGCTTGCTCGCTTCGGTGCCCCTCCTCCTTATACACCTCCCACCTCGCCGACTGAACCACGGGTAATTTGAGGAGGGGACGGAGGGGGAAGAGAGCAAGTTGTTTAGTCTTTTACTGTTCTCCGCCCAGTTGGACCGTATCTTCAGAAAGGGTTTTTCATTATAACTAGACATTCAATCCAACCAATAGTCAAAGGTTGTTGTTTTTTAAAGGAAAGTTCACGTAAAAGAGAAAGATATATCTATCCAATGGAATTCGGCTAGATTTGTTTAAATTTTTATTCCAGGACAAAAGTTCAAGATCCGCCTCTTAAACAAGGGGTGGATGAAACGAAAGAAGATTTAAGAGATTTGAAACCATGGCAACGTGGCATTCATCCGGGCTGAAAGGGAGTGGGGTTTGGGATTGGCGGGAAAACAGCCAGTAACTGCCTCAAACTGAGAAGCTACCTGAGGGCCGGGCCAATCATTTGATCCATCTGTGCGGCTGCCTAAGCGAATTCCTCTTGGCCTCCATGTTGGAAACCAAACTGCCCTTTTCGAGTAAATGACTGAAATGGGTGAAGCTTTTAGGTTACTTACTGTTTCCTAGATGACTGCAAATAGATTCTCAAGTGACAGTATATGGAGAGAGAGAACTATAAGCAGAGACCAGCTTTTGGAGCTATTTTTTTTTAAATGGTAGCTGAATTTTTAAGTTACGAATGCCATTAGCCAAAACAAGCCAGAGTTCACATATTAAACTTAAATGACTATTTTGAATCTACAGTAGCTGGGCTTACATATAGACTAGTTTACAAACTGAGAGCCAGTTGCGGTTAAAGCATCAAACTGGCAATGAGAAGATTAGTTCCAGTCCCATCTTTGGTGTACCTTGGTCCAGTCACTAAGCCCTAGCAAGGAGGCAATAGCAAACCACTTGAAAAACCTTGCCCAAAAAACTGCAGAGATTTATCCAAGTAGTCGGAGAATTGGACACAATTGAGTGGAAGAAGTTTATAAACCAGTATAGCTGAGCTCACACAATAAATATATACAATGTGTGAATGCTGTATAGGTGGTGCTAAGTTTTGTTGGGGATTCATATACTAGTGAAGATTGATCCACTACATTTTTTTATTTTGCTGATTATTGAGCGCTTAGAGAAATAAGGATAGTATATGCTTAAAATTCTGCAATATTTAATAAATATATTTGGATGAAGATCCATGTTTTCATGAACTAAAAATACTTTTCACAAGTACTGAAATCTTAATGAAGACATGCTACGCTATATATTTTATATTGTGACTTTTAATACAGTCAAGGTGGTCTACATGGGAATTACTATTTTATCCGGACAACAGCTTTCTGATAATTCTGGTTGACAAAATGATTGGCCCAAAGACATCCTTATGCCTTCATGGATGAGGAAGACTTAAGATTCTTTCTGGATTTAAACATTGCAGTAACTGTTAATTAAATAATGCCTAATATCATGTCTAATGCTAACTTAAGTCATGTTTCAGAATTCAAAGTGGCTGGATTCACACATGTAAAACTGAACCCTACATGATGGCTTTCCTTGATTTTGAACCCCAGTAATTCTGGGTTTTTTTCAGTTAACAGTGAATAAATAAACATTGGCCTTATATGGTGTCAGGACATATCTCAGGCAGTCAACAATTCAGACTTATTTTAGAATATGACATAAAGCCAACTTCTGATGTTCATGTATTTCATTAAAGAAAAATCTAGCCTGCAAAAGCTGAAGGTGCTTTTTGTCTTTAATATAACTTTTTTATTTGCTATCTAAGAGTAGTACATAACAGAAAATATAGGAAGTGATGAAGGGAAATACAACCCAGATAACGCATTCTGAGAGTATGAAGTATCTGATTTATTTTCAACCAATGTATGGTGTGGGAAGTCAGCTCTCCAGAGAAGGAAATATTAAAAGGGCAGGAAAATACATTTCCTAAAAAGAAGTTAAAAGAGGCAGAAAAGCATGCCCAGTTTTTCTTAATAGCCCCAAGTCTCCCTCCCCCAAGCAGAAACTAACTCTATAGAAATGCAGATGTAAACCATTCAGGAAGGTTGAAGCTAAGAAGACTTCAGACATCTAAAATCTATATACCCCAGCCCCAGGGAGGTGGGCTGGGACAGACAACCAGCAAGAATCCTAGTGGGGCACACCTAGGCTCAGGACAGAATACATAACAAAGGAAATACAAAGCTTGAAACAGGAAATAACTCCAGGCAATAGAGTCCAGGGGGTATAAAAACCCACTACCCACATGTGCTCAGTCCTTCTTTTTCTGTTGGATCCATCTTTCTATCTGGCTTTCCTCTGCAATAAACTACAACCTTCTTCCCAAAGCAGTTGCCATGTTTATTCCCTGCTTGGAGGAACTATGATGAAGATTTTTCTTCCTACAATGGCAACATATATTATGACATAGTCTAAGTTCTATAGTGATATGTAGTATAATGTACTAAAACGCACCAAATTTAAAATTAGCAAAGTTTAGCGTGTGTGAATGTAACTTTAAAGACAATGAGATTTCTTTGGGTCTACATTTTACCTTATAAACAACTCATGTGCTACACAAACACATTGTTTTGAATTATTTATTACATTGAAGTCTCTGCCTTGCCAATATATTGAAAAATTACAAGATTGTAAAAAACACCTCTTATAGTACAGTTGTATGGATGGCAATTTTAAAAAGCCTATATTGAATATATTAGGCAAATCACAATAACTTCCTCTATTTCCTTAGTATGAACCACCTGGAGGGTAAAAGATAAGGCCATTTAGATGTTAATACAGTAAAGTAGAACAATCAGGATTAGTTCATTCTTTTACACTGTCAGCAGAAATACAACCATTTCTCTTCTTTCTTTACTCAAATGCTACATAACAGAATATCTTGAATGGGGATGGGAATAGAAAATAAAAAGGAAGATGGGCATTTAGTTACATAGCTTCTCTGTCCATATGCTGTTCATTCTTTTTGAATTTATTAATCCTTGGATGACTTCCTGGTATTCTTCCATCATTCAGCTCTATGTTCAACATCTCACCTTTCGTTAAGTGTCAGAGATTGATAAAACTATAAACAGAAAGCCCTAACTTTTATGTTTATCTCTATATTAGCTACAGATCCTGGGAGTGTGAAAAAAGACAATGAAATGTCAGAAAATTGTATTCAGTATAACCAGCATTATATACTGAAGGACACTGATATATTAACGGAGTATGGATTCCAGTTAGGTTCTATAATGGTGGACAGAAATTGTTCATCATTTCAGGTATATTAATCTGAACTTACCTCTTTTCCCAAAAAGTGGGAAAAGCTTAGACTCTACATTTCATGATGTTAAGAGACAGTGCTTTTAGACAATCATATCTTACTTGAAAATGAATTAAATGAATCCTCAATTTAACAGGCTAATGAAGTCTGTTAAAGTAGAATGTTGAATCTCATAAAATAGCAAAAAGACTTAGGCATCTATATGTATAAAACAGTGAGATTTAATATATGGTATTTTACCTAAAATATAGGATATGATTTTATGGATGCACAAGAGCCTATAGTGTATTGAGGGAGTTTATT
This sequence comes from Daboia siamensis, assembly GCA_024449315.1. NCBI lineage: Eukaryota > Metazoa > Chordata > Lepidosauria > Squamata > Viperidae > Daboia > Daboia siamensis. The sequence goes on along the minus strand of JAKJMR010003670.1, from coordinate 9,013 downwards.
TGCAGTTGAATTTTTTTAATTTTTTTTTTTACAAATTTTATTGATTTTCTAATATTACATTCACATATTTGAAAAGCAATTTGGTGGCTGAGTAGTAGTAATTCAATTACATAATATCATTAATACAGATTTCAGATTGCTACCATAAACATTTCCTCTCTTTTTCCCTTCATATATTTGTAAATTAAAAGACAAGTTTTATCTTATCAATCACATAGAAAATAACTTCCTTACATATATCCATAGTTTTTAGTTACACATATTCTAGTTATTTTAACATACAATCTTTTAAACAATCAATGACCTAATAGTTTCAATTTCTACTAACATTTAGATTTAACATTTGATATTTATCATTCCCAAGATTTTTAATATACTCATCTATCACCATTCCTCACAAAATCTAATATTCAGAATACACATCCCGTCTACTTAACTTCTCACCCTCTATGTCAACAAATTAAGGATACAATATGATATCCTTCCTTTTTGCTAGTTTTCAGTTTTTTGTTTTTTTAGTAATCAAAATTTCTTTTTATTTCAGTATTTAATATTTCCACTCTTCCTCTTTGTATCTGCTCTCTTGCTTAAACTAATAATTTTCATTTTTAACGTTCCATATAGACCTATTTATTACTTTCAACAATAAGTTTTTAGCTTATCTGACCTTTATGCACAAATCAATATTCAAATTAGTTATTAGTATTTATACTGCTAAATTTTAATGATCAAAAACTTTTCTTTATCTCAGTTCATAACAATGTCTTGTATTCAGCACACACATCTTATCTATTTAAGTACATTCTGTTTTAGATTTCAGTAAGATGGCCAAAACTCCATTTTTTTTTAGTCTTATTCTGGCTTTTTTCCTTTGCCAAATCATTTTCCATGTTTTTGGGTCATAGAACCAATCTCCTTGTAATATCATGTATATTAATTGATATTGGCAAAACCATCCAGTCACCATTTTTTTGAGAGGACTTGTAGGTATAGTGGGTCATGTCTTTATTCTTCCATATCAATGTGATTGTTCTGAATTGTTTATCTTCTCATACAACTGTTCTTTTTCTAGATCCTCTAGTTCCTTCTGAGTTGTGTAAGAAACCTTTTGCTTTTTCCAAGTTGTTGATGTCTTTTCTGGATTTTCAAATATCAATATTTGTTGAATAGTAGATTCTTCTGTCATAGTATTTGAATGTTTCCTTTTTTATGTTGTATTTTATATAGATGATTCTTTAGTTGTGGTCAAAGTTTGGGCTTTCATATCTGGGCTGTCTTCTTGTTCCTTCCCATAGTATTTCATTGGTTGTGGTAAGAGTTTGAATTAGTGTTTTCAATATATAGAGAGTTTGTTGATCTTCATCTATAAGGAAATTTTCTTCCTGGTCTTCTTCCATATTAGTATTTTTAACTAAAGCCTTTACACTTAGAAAATCCAAAAGAGAGGATTTTTTTTCCAGGTAGGGAACCCAAAGTCTTTCACAGCTATTGTTTCAAAGTTCTCAAGTTTACTATCTTATCTATTTCCCTGGACAGTCAGCCAGGCCCCTTTTAAAGTTCCCCTTTGAGTCCCTAAGTTATTTCAATCTTTTCAGTTTTTCTTTTTCTTTTTTTGTTTTTATAAGAAAAATCCTGATTTCCAACAGAAGTAAATAATGAAACATAAAAAATCTTTCAGTCCACATGCTTGTGGAAGTAAGATTCCAACTGGGATTCAGTCACTTTTTCAACTTTTAAACCCCCCCTGGGTATTTAGTCACTGCTCTTTCTGGAGGGAGGGCTGAAATTCTCCTTCCCTCACCTTGGGTGGGGAGAATGCTTAGCAGCTTAAGCAGGTACAGAAAGTAGTTAGGGTATAAAAGAGGTATTTCTCACCCAGACTCTTCTGCACTGCTTTAAGAGTTGCCTGGTGGAAAATGTGACTTTAGCTGTTCACAGCCTAGGGATGAGACATAATGGCTGGTCCTGTCTCCCAGTTTGGAGGGATTGCCAGGTCTAACAGGAGAGTTGCGGCTCTCCCATGATCTAGCAAGCGCCCCTCCTTGCTGGTCACCTCTTCAGGGCGACTTTCGGCCCTTTTCAGAGCCCCCCAGCAATGTGAAATTGAACAGGGGAGAAAGACCAAGTTTCCCAGCCGTCCATAGTGGCTGCATGGCAAACCGGAACCCTGAATTTTTTAAAATGTTTACTTCATACTATAAAACTGCATTAGTAAACAACTAATTGGCTGCTTCTTTTTTTTTTTTTATTGAGAAGTTTTTCAATACATTTTATCTTTAACATCCCATCCTCCACCCCCTCCCTCCCTTCCCAACCCTATCCCACCCTCTCACCCTCCCCTTCCCCCCTCCCCCCTCCCCGACTTCCCAGAGCTGAATACAAGGTATAAAAGTAAAAAAAAAACAATCATAAACTCCCATATACTAATAACAATAAACTATTAAGTCTCTCGCACTTTAGCTCTTATAAGTTGACTACAAGCAATATACTTATTCAAATGCTAAATGAAACTTTTTAGTCCCATATTTATTCTAGATGTAATCAATCCATTTTTTCCACTCCACAACATATCGTTGTTGCGAATGGTCCTTCAAATATGCTGAAATCTTCGCCATTTCCGCCAGGTTGGAAACTTTTAAAGTCCATTCCTCTATAGTCGGCAGTTCTTCCTTCTTCCAGTATTGCCCTATTAAAAGTCTCGCTGCCGTAATTAAGTTCAGCATCAAATTAGTGTCCACCACGGTAGTATCGGTAATAATGCCCAGTAAGAACAATTGCGGACAAAACTTTATCCTTTTCTTAAATATCTTCTGCATATTCCACCAGATTTTAATCCAAAATGCTTTGATCTTTTTACAAGTCCACCATATATGAAAGTACGTTGTGTCTTCACCGCCACATCTCCAACATTTAGGCTGATAATTCGGATACATACTTGCTAACTTTTTAGGATCTAAATGCCACCTATAAAACATTTTATAAAAGTTCTCTCTTAAGTTTTGAGCTTGCATAAATTTTACATTTCTCACCCAGATCTTTTCCCAAGTGTCCATTGTGATAACTTCCTGAATATTCTGTGCCCATTTTATCATACAATCCTTCACAATTTCTGTTTCTGAGTCAATCTCTATCAATGCAAGATATATCCGTTTGATATGTGCTGGGCCCTGATTTCTAATTTGCTTTACCAAATTTTCATCATCCATTAGAAAACCAATTTTCTGATCCTCTTTCCACCTGGCTTGTAATTGTCCATACTGAAACCAAGTTTGAACAATCTTTTTTCCTCGTAAAAAATTATATGGCTTCAAACACCATACATTCCTCTCCAAACTCAAAATTTCCTTATATGTAGTCACATCATGTTTAAATCCAACATTTATATTCTCTATTGCGTGTTTGGGTATTGCCCATAAAGGTATCTTGTAATTTAACTTTTGTCTATGCTTTTTCCAAACTCGCAACAAAGCATGCCTCAAAATATGCATTTTAAACACATTGTCTACCTTCTTGTCATACAATAAATATGCATGCCAACCAAATAACAAATCATGCCCTTCAAGATTTAATAGTCTCCCTTGTGTCAAATTAATCCAATCACTTATGGCTGATAATGCAGCAACTTCATAGTATAATTTAAGATTGGGCATTTTTAGACCACCTCTTTCACGCGTGTCCTGCATAATTTTAAATTTAACCCGTGGCCTTTTCCCTGCCCAAACAAATTTATTAATACCCTTCTGCCATTCCTCCAAATTCGAATCCTTTTTAAGAATGGGTATCATTTGAAACAGAAATAAGAATTTTGGCAAAACATTCATTTTTACTGACGCAATTCTTCCCAGTAATGACAATTGTAATTTTTTCCATCTATCCAATTATTTTTGCACTTTGTTCCATAACTTTTCATAATTGTTTTTATACAATTTTACGTTTGAGGGTGTCAAGTATACCCCCAAATATTTGACCCTTTCAACAATTTCAAATCCAGTTAACCTTTCTAAAGCTACCTTTTGTAATACTGTCATATTTTTAGATAACATTTTAGTTTTTTGTATATTAACCTTAAATCCAGAAACTTTCCCATATTGCAATATTAACTTCATCAATTCCATAACAGAATTTTCTGGGTGTGTCAACGTAATAACCAGATCATCCGCAAACGCCCTCAATCTATAATCCTGGTCTCTTATTTGAATTCCCTTAATTGTTTCCGAATTCCGTATTTTAATCAGTAATATCTCCAACGTTAAAACAAATAATAAGGGTGATAACGGGCAACCCTGCCTCGTACCCTTTTCAATATTACACATTTCAGTCAAACTATTATTAACAATTATTCGAGCTGTTTGCTTTTGATATAATGCCCTAACTGGTTGTAAAAATTCATCCCCAAAATTCATTTTATCTAATACTTTCATCAAAAATTTCCAATCCAGTTGATCAAAGGCTTTTTCAGCATCCAAAAAGATAAATGCTGCAGGGATCTGGTTATTCCTTTCCAGAAATTCCAACAAGTCAACTATATGTCTCACATTATTTTTCATTTGTCTACCACTTATAAACCCAGTTTGATCACCATGAATTACCTGTTGCAATACCCTCATCAGTCTACTAGCTAAAACCTTAGCAAATATCTTGTAGTCCGTATTCAAAAGTGATATTGGCCTATAATTTCTTGCTTGAGTAACGTCCTGATCTTCTTTCGGGATTAAAGAAATAAAAGCAGTTTTCCAAGACGGAGGCACTCCACCCCCTTTTTGAATTGTCTGAAACAGTTCCTTTAATGGCTTTATCATCTCAAACTGTAGATTTTTATAATACACAGCAGTCAAACCATCCGTGCCTGGTGCTTTACCCACTTTTAACTGTTTAATTGCCAAGAATATTTCTTCCTCAGTTATCAGCTGATTCATCTCTTCTTTTTGTTCTTGCGTAAGAACCGGGATGCTAACGTCTTTTAAATATAGATCAATGTCTGTTTCATTAATCTTATCTCTAGCATATAATTTAGAATAAAAATCAACAAAAGTTTCCTTGATAAGATTCTGCTGATACACAACCTTTCCCTTATGTTCTATTTTATCTATATTAGAAGCCCTTTGCTTCTTCCTTAGCATATAAGCTAACCATCTACCTGGTTTATTGGCATTGCAAAAAGTATTATGCCTTGCGAACCGTAGATTAGTTGCCACCTGATCAGCCATTAACTTGTCAAATTGTCCTGTTAATAACTTAATAGCCTCTTTGATCTTCACATCCGATGGATTCAAAATTAAAGCCTTTTCTTTTTCCTTAATCTCTTTCTCTTAATTCCTTCCTCCTAAATTCCAAATTACGTCTGTATTTATTATTGAGATATATCAACACACCTCTCATGTACGCCTTACTAGCGTCCCATACCATTTCCATAGAAGTACCCTTATGCATATTTGTTTCAAAAAAAACCTTCATCTGTTTTTTACACTCTTCCACATTTTCCTGATTTCTAAACAGATTCTCATTTAAACGCCAAGAACGTCTTTCTCTAATATCTTTTCCAATCTCTAACCAAACTGGACTGTGATCAGACATAATCCTTGAACAAATCTTTATCTTCTTAGTTCTAAAAAAAAGATCATTAGTCAATAATATAAAATCAATCCTAGAAAAAGATTGATATCTATCGGAAAAAAAAGTATAATCCTTTTCTTGTGAATTCCTTTCCCTCCAAACATCACGTAGTTCCATATCATCCATCATCTCAAAAAAAGACTTAGGCAGTTTAGCATGACTTGGGGTACTTCTATAAGATCCACTCTTATCCATTTGTACATTCAAAACACCATTCCAATCTCCCATAAAAATAAAAGATTTGTAATCCAATTGAGTAATCTTGCTGTGTAATAAGCTATAAAAGTCAGCTTGCTGTTGATTAGGAGCATATAATCCAACCAAAAGAGTTTTTTTGCCTTCTATTAACAAGTCCACAATAACATATCTTCCTTGTTGATCTGCTTCGATTAACTCTGCTGTAATTGTATTCTTAACATAAATAACCACTCCATTTTTCTTGTTTGTTGCAGAAGCAATAAATTGTGTACCTAATCTTGAATTTAATAAATACTTTTGGTCCATAGCTCTAATATGTGTTTCTTGTAAGCAAATAACATCAGTCTTAAATTGTTTTAAATATTGAAAGATTTTCTTTCTCTTCTGTGGTGAATTTAATCCATTGACATTCCAAGTTAAAAACTTAGTCGCCATTTTTGGCAACCCGAAGCTTTTGGAGCGCGTCTTCCAAGTTCCCCTTCACATTTTTAGGCTGCGCCCCTCCCACAGCTTCGCTATAGGTACGCTTTGGAAGTTCCACAACATTCTGCTGATCCTGCTCTTGCTCACGTCTGATTCATCTCGAAGCAGCACGCGTAATCCTCTGGTCTCTTACTTCTTCTGCTACTGTTGAAATTTGATCCACTCCTGCTGCTTTCTCATCTGTGTGTTCCTTCAGCACCTTGAGACTTTCCCTCCTTTGTTGATTCCAAAAGTGGTATGGGGATTGCTTTTAAAACATTGCTATAAAAATCACGTGCCTGCATCACTGTAGCAAAACGGTATCTTGTGTCTTCATACATTACCACCATACCCACTGGGATCTCCCATCTAAACTTGATGTCACGTCGCTTAAGCTCCTGTGCCAGAAATGCAAATTCCTTTCGTTTCCTTAAAATTTTTGGAGGGATCTCTTTTAGAACCAAGACTTCTTGCTCTGCAATCACAAGCTTAGTATTGTAAGAGACTTGAATAACTTCATTCCTGGTTGCTCTCTTTGTAAAATAAACAACCACGTCTCTAGGTAGTTTCCTTTGTCTTGCAATCCAGGAATTAACACGGAAGATTTTATCTATATCTTCTGCAATTCCTTCAGCTGGCCTTCCCAACACATCTTCCAAAGCAACAGAAACTATTTTCTTCAAATGTGTATAAGGAGCAAAATGGAAAAGGCCAGCGTATAGCAGAATTTAATATGTGGCTAAAGGAGTGGTGTAAAGGAGAAGGCTTTGGTTATATTAGTCATGATGTCTGTAGCTGGTCCAATGAAAAAATGTATAAAAGAGATGGTCTGCATCCATCCAAGAAAGGGACTGAGATGCTTGGCAATGAAATCACAGCTTTTTTGGAGGAACATTTAAACTAAATAATGGGGACAGTGAGTTAATTGATACAGAACATCACTGTCCCCGGCAATCTAAGAAAATAGGGGAAGCCAGGCACCACACAAGTTATGCAGCAAGTAAACACAGGGTCAGTCATAAAGGACTCAAATGTCTATACACTAATGCACAGAGTATGAACAGTAAGCAGGGTGAACTAGAAATTCAGGTAAATGAGGACAGATATGACATTGTTGCCATTACGGAAACATGGTGGGAGGAAACCTTCAAATGGAACACACAGCTAGAGGGATTTAAACTATTTAAAAGAAACAGACTAAACAAAAGAGGAGGAGGAGTTGCTCTCTATATAAGAAATAACTTTATCTCTACAGAAATAGAGCACAACAATGACGAAAACTGTAAACTTGAAAGCATTTGGGTCAATATAAAAGGGGAAAAAAAATGACATTGCCATAGGTGTATACTATAGGCCGCCCAACCAAGCAGAGGAAATAGATGAACTTTTTGCTAGTCAGCTAACTAAGGTATGTAAGAAACACATCACAATAGTAATGGGGGACTTTAATTACCCCGATATCAACTGGGAGACAAACTCTGCACCAAGTGGAAGATCAAACAGATTCCTGACAAACCTAGCAGACAACTTTCTCTCCCAAAAAGTAGAGAAGGGAACTATGGGATTAGCCATATTGGATTTAATTCTCACAAACAGAGATGAAATGATAGAAGGTGTCGAAGCTACAGGAACCTTGGGGGGAAGTGATCATGCAATATTGGAATTCAATATTCTGGAGGCACAAGCAATAGAACACAGCCAAACTAGAGTCTTGGACTTTAAAAGAGCTAATTTCAATAAACTTAGAGAGACCATGGGAAGAATTCCATGGATGAGAATCCTAAAGGGGAAAACAACTCAAGAAGCTTGGGAAATTTTGAAAAGTGAGATAATAAAGGCCCAGTCTAGTACAATACCAACAAAGAAGAAAAATAACAGCTCTCAAAAGAAACCAGCATGGCTGCATAAAGAACTCTCTGATAAATTGAAAGATAAAAAGGACAAGTATAAGAATTGGAAAGAGGGGCACATAACTAAGTCAGAATATCAGCAAATAGCCCGTGCCTGCAAAGATGAAGTAAGGAAAGCTAAGGCTCAAAATGAACTAAGGCTTGCAACCAAAGTCAAAAATAACAAAAAATGCTTCTTTCAACATATAAAAAACAAAAAAAAAGTTAAGGAAATGATTGGTCCATTAGTGGGGGAAAGTGGCAAGAAGGTGACAAGCAATAGGGAGAAAGCAGAACTATTTAATTCATTTTTTGCATCTGTCTTTACACAAAGGGAAAAAACAGTCCAACCTACCCAAACCAGTGCCATAAAAAACAGAATAGAAACGCAAGTTAAGATAGGCAAGAAAATGGTAAGTGAGCACCTGTCCAGCCTAGACGAGTTCAAATCACCAGGACCAGATGGATTACACCCCAAGGTTCTCAAGGAACTGGCAGACGTGATCTCAGAACCACTGAACTATATTTTTCAAAGATCCTGGAGCACTGGGGAACTACCAGAGGACTGGAAGAGAGCTGATGTAGTTCCCATCTTCAAAAAAGGGAAAAAAGTAGATCCAGGAAACTACAGACCTATCAGCCTGACCTCAATACCTGGGAAGATTCTGGAAAAGATAATCAAACAACAAATCAGCGAACATCTTGATGCAAACAAAGTCATCACTAAAAGTCAACACGGGTTCGTCAAAAACAGATCGTGCCAGACGAATCTTATTACATTCTTTGACCAAGTGACAAAACTAGTGGATCAGAGGAATGCTGTAGATATAATTTACTTGGACTTCAGTAAG